>CAVLJG010000004.1:47629882-47749108 GCA_963669975.1 Acanthoscelides obtectus
TTGTGTTACTGTCATATCGGATTTAACGCCTAACTTAAAAAACATCAGAACAGAAATGTCAGAAATCATATTAATTGTATGGATGATCTACCTTAGATTTGGACTTGAAACCCTTTCGTAATTTTTTTTTATTTATCTAGGTAGCATAAAGTGTTCTTTGTTTTATTATTTTACACATCAATTATAATTAAGTAATTTAATTTTTTATTACACGCTAAGTACCTAAAATAGAAAACGGCTGCTATTAATAGGATTGAGCAACCTTAGTCTACCGAGCAAATAGAATGTCCTCTAACTCTAAGCGATACCTTGAGGTATATCGAATCCGCCACTGACTTGCATTCCTTTATAACACCAGACTGCGGCGCACTACAGTCACATAAGTAGAACAGACAACTATGTTAAAAGAAGTTGAACATTTTTCTTCCTTTTAGTCTTATATAACTTGATTCCACTCCTTCTGTTGCTGAGGAGAGCAATTTTATTTTATTGGACAAAAGTTTTCCGGTGTTTTCTGGGCTTGCAGCAAATTCCTGGATAGTTTTGAAGTTGCCTAGCAAGCGTCTTTACTGCTAATTGACGAAACAAATAGTTGGAAACTTTATTTTACGATGAAACTGGTGAACATTTAACTAGCAAATTTTGTGGGTACAGGTGTAATTTGGAATCATGAAGTAATTTCATTTATTGATTCTGAAAGTTAGGGTCCGCTTTAGAGGCTATTGTATTATCCCGGAAGTGGAAACAGTTTATTTCGAGATACTAGCCTCTGACATTCTTCTAGTTATGATTCCGGGAAATTGTGCATAAACACCAGTTTTGTTCCCTATGGATAAAGTTGACGTTACAAAAACCTTCTTCCGGACAGTTTAGTGTTTTATTTATCTGTCGTTAAATCCCGCCTTCCAGCCCACGTACTCCTTTATGCCTTAATGCATTAGAGTTACTTTAATGGAGACAAAATAGCACAAGCAGTCAACTTACTTTCCAACCTGTACATAAGTACTGGCCATCTTCTAGTCATTCCCTCAGCAACCTTATTCGTTACGTCACTGATTTTATGTCATCAGAGTCTCAGAACTGGGATCCGTCATAGTCGTTATTTTTGGAGTCATTGCTCGCGACTTACGATTTTATGACGACGGTCCATCTTTTACAGGCGATTCTCATGCAGCAGCTGTCTCTTCCCGAAACTTTGATTTCCTTCCACATCACGTATTGTGTTCCGATGGCGCCGTTCACGTTGAAGGCGTTCAACAATACTGGCAACCTTGGATAAATATGTAAGAGAAATTCTACTCATGATTCCTGCGAGCACCCTTAGGCTATTTTCCCTCGACGATTTAAAAAAATATTCAAATCTACATGACGAATAAGTTTCCGAAAGTAATATTTTTATTAGCAAAATCAAATATGCTACAAAAATAGTATGGCAGAGGTATTAGGTATCTTGAAAAGTGACATCATGTCGTTTTTTGACATTATATAGGTTTTTTTGTACAAGATGTCAACTTAGAACGAGCGCTGTTGTTCACTTGATGTGCACTCGTTCTGTAGATGTACGTGTTGCCTAAACGTCATGACGCTTCAGTTATCAATGTTTGGCTCTGATCTGTTCTAACATCTGCTATAGGGATGACATCATTGGAGGCTTAAGCTGTAAGTTGTATATTATATCTGGTAGGAAACAGCAAAAAACCTATATAATGTCAAAAAAAAACGATAAAATGTCAACTCGTTGACTGAATAGTTGGTAATGTGCAAATAGTTCATTCCGCGCCTGATACCAGTGAACATCAACTGAACAACAGCTAGTTGCCAGTTGACATTTTGTAGGAGAACCTACATAATTTCATAAAAAATCTACAAAATGCAATTTAAAAAATAAGAGAGATAAGAAATGAAAATCCCTGCTTGGTGAAGTATATTACAACTAACAGGTGAGAAAATATGATATAGACAGTCGTTTAAATGTTTTTGAAATGTATTTTGTGATGTCGAGTAGTGAATCCAAATCGGCGCCTGGATTGGTGGCACTGTGAAAATATTCGCGTCAAAACTAACATTTCTGTCGTGTGGCTTAATTAACCACAACGCGGCCGCAGTGGTTATTTCTCGTAATGCGTCTCAACGTTTTTTGTATTGTAAAAACAACCAGGGAAAATCGTAGTTCATAACTATATGAATATAACCTTACTCCAGGAAGGACAATCCCAATAACTCGTCTGGTACATCAAATAGATATACTTCATGGGCAGCATATTCAGTAACAATTTTCTCACATGGCAAATATCACTGATTTTATACACAGGCAGAGCAATACACACAATCATCCAGATGTGATCTTGCTACTCAACCAATTTTCTTTTCACATCTTCTCAGAAACATCCTCAACAGTCAGGAGTTCCCAACCAGGGGGGCGCGCCTCCCAAGAGGGGCATAGAGAGATGTCAAGGGGGGCGACAAGCGTTTGCATTTTAGAAAGAAAAAAAAATAAACAACATTAACAAATAACATTACAATGTAATGTTTAATTTACACGCATAAAATTAAAAACTAAATATCATATTCACTCATTATGTCAGCCGCTGTTTCAAAACCCGGCGTCGTCAATCGCAGTTTATACAAGTTTCGACAAGTCACAACATGAAACCCGCGCGCACCCCGGCCGCGCTCCGCTTCACATTCATCACTTAGAAAACAATGTTATTGTGCACCTACCAGACGCGGATGAGCATCTGTGACCTTCATTCCCACAAACTTGCGAAAAATTTGACGTTTCGATGTACATGTTTTGTTGAGAAATCTGTTTGAGTGTGTCAGATTATTGTGTCTCACTGTTAAAAGATAAGTTTGCATATTTACAAACTTCAGTTATCATTTTTATTTAATTTATTAAATTGTTGATTGAGTGGAGACGCATTCATGGATCGGCCATTAAGACTTTTTTACCACCTAACAATCAAACCAATGTGGCGAAATAATTTTGAAACGACGAACTTTAAGTACCTAATATTGATTCCAAATGTATTTAAAATTACTATTATAACGTCAACCTGCCTACAAAAATATAAACCTCCCGGTGAGCAATATACTATTGGATACATTACGTTATTAAGACAAAATAATGGGCATATAATTAATAATTACATGTAGGTATTTTGCTTATTTATTTATTACTTATTTGTTTTATTGTTATAGGTGCAAAATGGTAGCAGAAAAAAGAAAGTTTTCAGAAGATTACGTTAAGTTTGGATTTATCTTCATAGAAAAAGACGACTTACAATTTCCTCAGTGTGTGATATGTATAAAAGCTTTAAGTAACGATAGCATGAGGCCCAATCGCCTTGAAAGGCATTTGAAGCAACACCCTACTCTAGTTTTGAAGACGCAAGAGTTTTCTTCTTCTGAAGCAGAATCACTCAAGCAGATGAGACTGCATAAATCTGGAAGTTATCACACAGGTATATTGCAGCATCTCAAAGCATAGCAAAGCAAAAGAAACCTCATACTATCGGTGAAGAATTAATAAAAGCATGTGTCCTAAAAGCCACGCAGATAATTTTAGGAGAAGATGCAGAGCAAAAAATGAATTCTATTTCTCTTTCGAATAGCGTAGAATCGATGTCATTGCAGCGGACATAAAGTCACAAGTATTAACAAAGTAAAATTATCGCCATTTTTTGCCATTAGTTGCGATGAATCCACCGACATCGTTAATTGTAAACAGTTAAGGAGAGATTTTGTACTCCCAGTCTTTGACAGCAGGTACTACATCTGAAGATATATTTAATACAATATCAAATTTTGTTGAAAAAAATGATTTGGACTGGATGGCGCACCTGCAATGATATGTGTACGATCGGGATTAGATACAAAGATCAAGGAAAACAATCTCGCAATGGTTAGTACACATTGTGTTATTCGTCGGCAAGCTTTGGCTTCCAAAACATTGCCACAGAAATTACGCCAGACTTTGGCTCGGCCATAAAGAATGTAAACTACATCAAGTGCAGCGCTTTGAACAGTCGGTTATTTACTCTACTTTGCGCGGATCTCGCTTCTGATCACAAAGTTCTTCTGTTCCATACGCTGGCTGAATAAAATGAATGAACTGAAAGAAGAGGTAATTATTTTTCTTGAGTTCAAAGAAAAACACGATTTCTTGACAATGTTTCAATGGAGGTTGGCTTATTTAACTGACATTTGACTCCTTGAATGAGCTAAACTCGAAACTTCAGGGCAGAAACAACACTATAATAAGCAATTACGATTATATTCAGGGGTTCATATCAAAGCTTCAACTTTGGAATCGAAAAGTGTCTCCTGAAATTGTGATATCTTTTTCTCGGCTCTTCGAAGTAATTAAAAATAACATACTGGACGCAAATTTAAAAGCTGACATAAAAACTCATTTGCAAGCACTAGAAGACGAATTTCGCGGATACTATCGAGACATCAATTCAGAGTCACCAATATGGCACATGACAAGAAATCCATTTGTTGTCGATGTGTCACAATTACCAGAAGATGTTCAGGAAGAATCTCTAGAAATGAAGGCTCATTCGTTCATTAAAGATGACTTCCATCTTCCAGCATTGGAGAAATTTTGGATAAAAGATGGCGTATTAATTCGACACTCGCCTCTCCTGCTTTACGAATACTAGTTCCTTTTTCTTCAACTTATTTATGTGAGACAGTCTTTTCTGGTCTAGTTTCAATTGAAACTAAACAGCGAAGTCGTCTTGATATCGATAGCGACCTGATGGAAGCTCTGGCAAAAACAGAACCTAGAATCAACCAACTGGAACAGAACATGCAATCTAAAGTGTCTCATTAGTACCTACTCTTATTTTTTTCAAGTTTTTCGATAAAAAAAACATTCTTAGTTTATTTAAAATTTTAATGTTTATTTATTAGAAATAAAGTAAATGTCTTTGTACCTCTATAATGTGCATTTTTTTGTATTCATTAAAAAAGTAAAGGGGGGTTTGAAGATATAATTTATAGTCGGGGGAGCCTCAACAAAAAGAAGGTTGGGAAACCCCGCTCTACAGATTATCTGGGCATTCTGCAACCAACAACGCATGCTGGGGAATTGACTTGCAGCTGGTCATTGAGCGAGTCGTTGAGTCATTCCTCCACAGATGACGCTTTTGGAGACACCCAGCGCTCATAGCGAGCAATATTATGTACTATTTGTACACTAGGAAATATCTAGTCAGCAAGACGGCATTTTTGCCGGTTTTTTACATTGTATAGGTTTTTTACGTAATAACCCTGCCGAATGTGTATGTGCCTCTGGCTAAAATACAATTCCTTAACGTGAACTGCCGAAACACTCTTGAGTTTCTGACAAAGGGATCTTACTTACGTTATATACTGCTCGATTTTGGACGTAAGCTCCTCAGGTTTTTCTCATACAGATCATCTAATGTTACTGGTTAAAGTTCCAAGAAATCTGATGACTGCTGGATGTACGTCGACAAAAAGTGGCCCTAGAATTTTGAAAGAAGTCCAGCAGCCAAACAGAAAAGATTGGAGCATCACATTACTGCTAAACATTGTCCCCATAAGCTTTCGGCTATTACTACAGAAATAGTTATTAATATGCAGCTAAGGAAACATCTGAAACGATCGGATAAATATTCGTCTTCAAAAAATAAACAATGATTCTCAGTTAGTTTTAGCTGTCAATAACATAAATGAAAAAAAAAACAAAAGGATGCAAATTCTCAACCTTACTCTAGGATAAAGTGAGCACATACCACAAATCATCAAATCTTATATATATATACCGGGTGTCCGCAAAGTTGGGGTTTTCCTTTACACGACGTGTAGATCTTGAAAACATAAGCAATTTTTCTTAATACCATATACACCAATGTCTTAAGGGAACCGAGATAAAGGGCTCTGCAACATCAAAAATATCTGAATACCGTCCTGTACCCGCGACATCCCCAAGTGGTACTAGGACACTAGCTCAACCCGACGACAGAACTGGATCGGGGCCAGTATGTCAGGTCAGTATGCAACCTTCAACCGACGGTTACGGTCACGCGTGTAGAGGTAAACGAACTCGTATAAACGATTGCGTTTCAAAAAACAACTAAAATGTGGCAAACGCTGCGTGAAGGGGAGCTGTATCCGTTTCACGTCCAACGTGTACAAGCCCTTCAACCTGACAATTTTCCAGCAAGAGTGCGGTTTTGTGAGTGGTTGTTGCATCAACATGACAATAATCTGGACTTTTTGAAGTGCATATTGGTGGCAGACGAATCTACGTTCACGCGTAATGGCGTGAATAACTTTCGCAACACTCATGTTTGGTCAGTAGAAAATCCGCAAGCCGTCCGTCGGGCACATTTTCAACAAACATTTTCGGTGAATGTTTGGGCTGGCATAGTGAACGGTATGCTCATTGGACCATTTATTCTCCCAAATCGATTGGACGGGATGCAATACCTAGACTTTTGACGCAACATTTTGCCTTCCTTGTTTGCCTGCGTCTGCTGGGTAGCGCATCAGCTGATTTCATTTTCTGTTGGAGCGGTATGATTTCGGGCAGATATATATATACAGGGTGTTCGCAAAGTTGGGGTTTTCCTTTTCAGAAACAACTACCCTTGAAATAACAAAGGCAATGTGTAGTGAAACGAGGACGACCAAGTAAAAAAAAAATAAAGGAAAAAGTACTCACTCTCCAGTTGACGAGAAGGGCTAAGTGCGTCTCTGCCCGAAATCATACCGCTCCAACAGAAAATGAAATCAGCTGATGCACTACCGAGCAGACGCACCATGCCAGCCCAAACATTCACCGAAAATGTTTGTTGAAAACGTGCCCGACGGGCAGCGTGCGGATTTTCTACTGACCAAACATGAGTGTTGCGAAAGTTATTCACCCCATTACGCGTGAATGTAGATTCGTCTGTCACCAATATGCACTTCAAAAAGTCCGGATTATTGTCATGTTGATGCAACAACCACTCACAAAACCGCACTCTTGCTGGAAAATCGTCAGGTTGAAGGGCTTGTACACGTTGGACGTGAAACGGATACAGCCCCTCTTCACGCAGCGTTTGCCACACTTTAGTTTTTGATACGTGCACTTCTCCAGCCACGTCTCTAGTGCTTGTTGAGGGATTTACGTCTACGCGATTATCTCTACACACGTGACCGTAACCGTCGGTTGAAGGTTGCATACTGACCTGATACACTGACCCCGACCCAGTTCTGTCGTCAGGTTGAGCTAGTGTCCTAGTCCCACTGGGGGATCTCGCGGCTACAGGACGGTATTCAGATATTTTTGATGTTGCAGAGCCCTTTATCTCGGTTCCCTTAAGACATTGGTGTATATGGTACTAAGAAAAATTGCTTATGTTTTCAAGATCTACATGTCGTGTAAAGGAAAACCCCAACTTTGCGGACACCCTGTATATATATATAGATATATATATATATATCGTCTTATATGTAAATATGACATATACTGAACCATGAACGTTGCCAAGTTCTGAGACTTCTTCATAACACTTTATGTTTGGACGAAGATGTCTATCTACTTTTCGCGACTAGCCGATTTTTAGTTTGGATGTAACTCGAAAAATAGCTTTAACCGTAATGTTTGCCTTACCCAGGTTGCAATTCTCGCCAATAAACAATTTTCAACGATTTTGATCCAAGAAATTGCAGCGAACTTTTATGTTTCATTTAAGAATAGCGCTGTATTTTTGCCTGTAGCTTTAAAGAATAGTAAAATATGATCTGGATATGAAGCTGCTAGTCAGTTCTTCTGGAAAGAAAGTTTTGCAAATACTAACATTTCCACCCTCCAGTTTTTTGCCAAGTACTTGGTAAGATCTTACGGGCTAACTTGACCACCATTATCATCTGGTGCCCACAGTATAAGGACATATAGTCCGGGTAGTATCTCAGCATCTGATCGAAAAGATATTCTGATTCGGATTTATTGCATAATCTTATTCAAAAGGCCCACTTTTAACGAATCTGCACATTGTCAGGCCTAAATTAGCGTTATTTAAACATTTTTTTAATTTCAAAAATTGTTTTTTTTGCTCCAGTCAATGTACTATTCTCAAAAGTCTCTCTCAGGAGGAATAACAATTGTTTTTTAATTGTTAACCAATCACGCGCTCAGTAAATACTCGAGAGAGATGCAACGTCTACGTTCTTACGAATATGGCATGTTTCCCATTCTTTTAAAATATTGTATCACTTATATCTCGAAAAATATCAACTTTAGAGAACAGTTCTAACACGTTTTTTATTCAGAATGTCCCAAAAAACCTAAAAACACTTTGACCAAAGCAAATAAAACAGTTTCTGAAATTTGTCAAGGAAACATTGTTTAAAAATATTTTGACAAAAATTTAGGCCTGACATCATATAGATTTATTGCAAGAGAACCTTTTTGAATATGATTATGTAAAAAAATCCGAATCAGAATATTTTGCAGTCAGAATGGTACTGAGATCGCCCAACACCATCAAAGATTCTGTACAGCGTTTTTCAAAGAGGCTGGTCGCTATCTTAAATTTTTTTCTTAAATGGAATTGAGAAATGTTTTTTCAGTGCCTACCTTATAACCATAGAATATAAATTTCAAAATGTTGGATTAGCAGACTGCCGAAATTAAGTGGATTTGAGCCCTGGATCATGTATAACCCAATAACTAATTATCAAAGCGCTACAGAATGTGGTATCAGTCTTTTTATTTTGGAAAGGTATCTATGTAAGAAAATATGGGACATAACATTTAACAAATTGACAGATGTCGACATTCTTTTGTCCACATCTTAGAATACATATTAGGAAGCTGCTATCAAGAAAAGAAGAACTTGCAAGCGATTCAATGTACAAAAATGCTCAACTTTGACTGCCTACCACTACCACTTGAAAATATTAACGGCCACATCAACGCTAAAATAAATGAACTGATTTTATTGCTCAGAATTTCAGCTCACTCATTTGACCCGTTCAAGAGATAAGTTTCTTTAGATAGGGTTATATTATATATTGGGGATCTGGCCAACCAGGTGAAAGGGTTTTCGCACTCTAAAAGAGAGCTTCATGAACTATACAGGTAGCTTGTTTCATCTCAAATATCTTGCAGATGGATAACTGAAGTCAGGATGGGTATATCCTGTATATACATACATATATATATACGTATATATACAGGGTGGCACATCCATGTGTGGACGGAATATTACTAATAAACAAACACATTTTGGGGAAAATCTATTTACGGCATTTTATACACGACATTTGAGGGTACTTTTCTAAAGTATCGGCAATTATACAGGGTCTCCCAATTTTGACCTACATATCAAAGTTGTGATTTTTTAAGTGGAATGCCTCAAATTTTATTGCATATTTGGATAAACCAATTCAAAAGAAGAAGATGGATATGACATACTATCGGGTTTTGGTAATTAGCTACTGAGATGTAAGGTCTCCATCCGCCATTTTGAGTTTAGAGTGCTGAGTTTTGTATCAAAAAAAACTTACGCACTTCAACTTTTCTCTTAAATGCTACTTTTTCGTATTTTCATTTTTGCTCTTACAATTGTACTTTTCCTCGATAATTTCAAATGCTTCACCCTGTGAACATTTGGATTCAATTTCTTATAAGCTTTTTTTTAGTACAAGGTTTGATTCAGATAAAATCACTAGATTATGTGTTATTAAGCTTTCAATATAACAACACACCGAAATTAAAGAAAAATCACATCATCCATGGAAACAAAAGACAAACAGTTGGCTAGTTCCATATTACCACTAAGAGTACAGATTTGACGTAAAAACTAATAACAACAATCAGAACAGTATAAATCATCTTCAAGCGTAACAGAGAATAACAACTATAACAACAACATAAACAAACGTCTGTCACTACTCACACAAAAACTGCTCGAAAATATCTCCACTATGTCGAATACACAGCCGTAGTCTTTGGATAAATGACAGTTGCACATCCCTCAGCATGTGTTCCCTTATGTTCAGAAAAGCATCCTTAATCCTTTCCTACATATTTTCCGGGGTAGATGGTGGATATCTGTAAACCTCTTGCTTAACGTAGCCCCATAGAAATAAGTCCATCAGTGTCATATCTGGTAATCTAGGAGGCCAAGATATAGGCGCATCACGATCGATCCAACGATCGTTACTTCAGGTGTCCAAATAGTTATGTTGGAAGTACATATGCATTCAAGTTTGCAGGTTGACATCCTCCAGAAGCAAAGGCGAACGCTCGATCAAAAAATTCAAGTATTCTGTACCTGTTAATCTGTTGTCAAAAAAGAAAGGCCCGATCCGATAACTTGTCTGCGAATAACTCCTCCCCAAACATTCAAGCTCCATTGATCTTGTAAATCTATTTGCCAAACACAGTAAGGGTTTTCCGTCGCATAATAGTGCATTTTATGTCTGTTGACAACACCGATACTGTTAAAAGTTGCCTCATCGCTAAAAAGAACCTTATTCTGGAAAGTAGTGTCTTCACTCAGTTTATTTAGCGTTATTCTTCTAAAGTCCGTTCGAGCTGCGAAATCCTGAGGACGAAGGCCTTGATGCAAGCATAGGTGATGTGGATGGTACCTATGCTTGTGAATAATCCTGTGGATTCGCCTCATTGGTGATACTTGGATTACTTATACATTTTTTACCATATTCCACTGTTCCACTTGATTCAAAACGTTCTCGTAGTGTGGAAAATGTTTCCGGCCTTGGATGTCGCATATTAGGGTACCGTTGCTTATAAATACGGGATGCTACGAAACTATTTCTTTGGGCTTCGCCCAAAACGAACACGATGTTGACCATTTCTTCTTTAGAAAAATTCATTTTCAAATGCTCACAAAGCAAATTTTGACCGTTTGTAGCTAATCAACAATTTATTTGTTTCCAAGGATGATGCGATATTTTAGGGAATTAAGCCGTTCCACAAAAGACGTGCTAATAACCGAAAAAATAGCCGTGAAAACCCTTATGTTCCTAATATCAAACACAAGCTTATAAAAAATTGAATCCAAACCTGCACCAATATACAGGGTGATCCATTTGACATTTTTGAGAAAAAGTACAATTCGCGTCAACTATTGAAAAGTCCTTCGAGACTTCATCTTTCCTGGTAACATCCATTATCCAACGCGTGCCGGCCGACTGACACTCTACAGTGGCATATGCAGTGTGAAATTGAAGTTATTGAACCGCTATCGAACCGTTACGTACTTGTGATATCTGTTGCCTACTATGTAGGGACTTAGAAAGAATAGAAAGATTTTCAAGTTCTTCCAAATCAATCAGTGGTTATAATATAAAAAAAACATAGCTATGGTTTGCTATTTCTTAATAAAATTAAAATAATTCCGTCCTAATAGAACCTCATCGGTCCAGTTTTTTGTTCGTCGACTCTGTGTTCCCTTTCACTGTCGTTTAAGAACAATTTCAGCAACAATCTCGCCGACTTAGTAAGTAATTATATTTTTTCCTCCTAATTGTTTATTGTTACTATTCTTCAACAATTGTTTTTTAGTTCCAGACGATGATGGCATAGGCGAAAGCTCGAGTTTAAGTAGTAAGAGTGTACTTCAAGGATATTTTCTCCTAACAGTTAAGGCAATTAACTATGAATAATATATATATATATATATATATATATGTGTGTGTGTGTGCGTGTGTGTGTGCGTGTGTGTATGTGCGTGTGTGTGTGTTACCCTATTAAGGTGCCATTTCACACCGCGACAGTGACAGGAGACAGCGACGGGTGCTCAGAATATCTAGCTTTTTCTGTCAACTAATTACTGCCAAGGAAGCTCAAGTTGTCAATTGACAATTTCACTGAACATGCAGTCCCATTATTACTCCAGGAAACAACTTCAAAAGTTCCTGATAATAATAATAACATTTATTCAAAATGTTTTCAAGAAGCATTGGGATAAATATGAAATTATAACAGGATCATATTGGAATATTGATCATACTGTGGATATCCTACATCTTTATTTCGATTGTCTCTTGAATGTGACGGATGCAATCTTTCCAATGGTTTGCCGTCACTCTGTTGACAGCTTCATGAAACAAATTTTTCACGACAAATTTGCCCAAATCATATCAACGGGATTTAATTTGCATTGAGAAGGAGTTAGCCTTAAAACGGTCTTACAGGTACACTGTATTTTGGTTTTTAGCCATATAATATAAATAGCAACTGCCGGCGTCGGCGTTCCGGCGATATTCCGAGCCTCAGTTCTATCCTGTAGAATCCTGCACTTGTTCGTAGTTTTATGGCCAAAACACCAATAGCTATCGCAACGCTTAGGCGGCTGCCGCCTTGCCGCACTGCATCTTTGTTGTGCCGAGGCATAAATGGACTACGAATGGGGTATAGGTCTTCGTGATTGCTGCTAATAAAAATTGATGCAAGCGGTATGTCGGACATCGGCATCTCAGCAGAGCATCTGCAGCCGCAGAAAGAAGGCGAAAGTGGTCTTCCAATTCTGCTGCAACAGCAGCAGCACGTGAGTGCGAGTGGACCCCGTCTCCAGCCGGTGCGTGTCTGTCTGCCGGTGCATCAGTCGTAGGCGCGCGTGTCTCGCAGAGAGATGCAGCATCAACAGCAGCAGGGACGACGTCGGTGCACCAGCTCCTGGACGTCGGCATCGGTGAAGGCGTCCAGCCTGTCGTCCTCGACGTCACTTTGGTGGTTGGTGGTGGTGGTGTTGGTGGTTGTGACGACTGCTGAGGGGAGGGTGAGGGGGTACGACCCGGCTGAGGATGCAGGAGGAAGAGGACACCACGCACACGGGCCTGCGCATATCAAGCATCATCCAGGGTGAGTTGCGATTCTTTCATGACAGTATTATCGTGGATAAAAAATTATCTTCGCAAGGTTTTCATAGCTTCCAAGTTTGATTTTACATAAGAGTGGTCTTTTGCAACTACAGTTAAAAATGTACGACCATTGAAGTAAGGTATTAGGTATTAAGCAACCAAACATTTCGGATGTGATGGATGATATGATTGCTACCAATCCCTCCGTCAAATGTCCAATTAGTATCATTTTCTTCTGTCAGCTGGACCCAAAATAGTCTATTGGGCTATTTGATGGTCATGCATTCATTCATCTTTTTCCAATCCACCGATTTGAAAACGGCTTTCTGTGTTGCATCAATTTAAATTTTATATTTGATATAAATAATTTTATCAATATAGTTAATACACGTCTTGAGAACAAACAATCTATAGATGGTATTTTTACATAACCAATATACACATAACTGTGTACAACACGACATTATTATCTCGAAGCTACCATTTTACTCTTTGATCCAAGTAGCATACTGCTCTTGGAATCCTACCTTACTGGTAGACATCAATTCCTGGAATGCAATGGCTGCAAATCCTCAACCAGACCAATTTCGCATGATGTTCCACAAGGTTCTGTCCTCGGCCCTCTGTTATTCTTATTGTATGTAAATGACTTGCCAAATTTCCTTTCCAATTCTATACGCCGATGACACAACTCCTGTTTCGCCTCGCGATTCCCTCAACAACTTGGATAATGTGACTTCTAATTGTAAGTCCGGCGTCTTTCAATGATTTGGAAGCTGGTCCAAAAATTGTAAAACAATTTTTCAAACTATAAATCTTAGAAAATGACTATACGCACGTGTTTTTTTGAACGGTTGGAGCAAGAGATTTACAATTAAGGTTTTCATTGGCTTTGACTTGTATGACCAATTCTTGGATGAAAGAACTGCATTCCTGTATATCTAAGGAATAATTTTTAAACAAGATGGAGTATACAGTATTTTTTTAATACAATTATTCCGGGCAGTGTATCACATAATAAAATGATTATTTGGAGAGTTAGACTCAACAGTATACAAGCTATTTTCTATACTTGTTAAATATAAAGTAAATATGTTAGCAGTTTCTCATGTCCGGCGTAATTGTGGGATAAATTCAAGATAGTGCCAAATCGTATAATTTTCAATATATGAACAACTAAGAAAGCTGTTCCAAGTACTTCAATATGGAAATAGAAAGAGGAAATAATTATTTAGTTATCATCTTAAGGTACATAAATTTAAAAGAACATTTTTGTTCAGTTTGATGGGTTTTATTAGCTGGTTTATTATAAAGTTAAATAACAGTATACATAAATAAACGAGGTTTAAATAAAATCAAAACAATTGAATATCAGAAATCGAACAAAATTAATAGATAAACTTTTTAAGTGCATTCTAAAAAATCTATCCAAGATTTTCTTGTTTTTACCTCTAATACATACGTTATGTTCCAATTCAATCTTCCAACGTATCAATGGTTGGAACTTTCTAAGTGTTACATTTGAGTGCTTGGAGCAACTCCTAAAGGAGTATATTCAACAAAGTAATAGAACGTAGGGTGAAAACTCAGTGACGGAAAATTATCTCAGCTAACTTTATGTGTGAAAATCCACCCCTAATTTCACAATTAAGCTCCCCCACGATGCATTAAAATTGTATAGCTGTACCCTCAAGAAGAAAGTAATACGTTCAAAGATAAATGGGAATAAGGAGGGTGCGCATGTGAAATCGGCTTATTATTCACGCTTTGAAATACGATACGAGCAACATTTTATTAATGCATAGGTAGCAGTTATTGAACGCTATTTTGCTTATAACGGGTGTAACAAAACTGACAGAATGACTCCGTATTTTTCCAAGTAAGTTATTTTTTAAAACAAGGTCTAATAACTTCTGACAATGAGCTCAGTGGTGACTTTGGCTTTAACCTTGAACCCGACCTTAAAGGTCATTTCAATGACAACTTTAAGAAAAACTGAGAATTCCACTCTTTGACATCAGCAATAGCAAATTTTACGTTTCAGTGTACTATTATGACTTTGTTCTTCCCAAAAATTGCTAAAGGTGTGGCCCTTATCTTAGATTTTTATCATATATTCGGACGAAAAGGTTTCTGTACTTTCCGGTAGTCTTTATCAGAAATAGGGCTTTCCATTAAAAAAACAAAGGTTTACCATGAAATAACGTTGAAGATAAGGCCCAAGTTCAAATCTCGTATAACCAATGATGTTCAATGTTAGAAAAGTCCTAACCTTCACCACTTTTAAAAATACATTACCTTGAAAAGTAGAGTATTTCTGTTTCATCGGCTAGAATGGTTATTAAGGGAGTTAATAGAGTCCTTGGCCAAACTTCAACGGGTGATTTCTTTAGTGATTCTAGGACGAAAGATTCTTATAATCATCGCATTATGTTTTCCTTGTGGGGCGTGTTTCTTGTTCTATTCAAAAGAAAGGTTTTCAGCGATATGTGTGAACCTATTTACAAAGTTGGCTAAATGGTTCATACCATTTTTACGAAATACAGACTTCAAAAAAAAGTTTCTTGAAAACGAAGCGTTTCCGTGCTATCAACTTTGTTTTAGAATCGCTGAAGGAATCACCCCTTGAAGGTTGTTGACGTCTTGTAGGTTTTTCAAGTACGCACTTACCCCTAATAGTCTTATTATTGATAATAAGCTTTAACAACGCCTTATAGATTTTTTCAAAACGTGATTAAATAGTGGTACCTCTGATATTCATGTTTCCCACTATTATTCTGGATAAGAGAATAAGCACAAACATGTCTACAAAACCGGTGGATCAGAAAATACCTACAAAATTGGAAGGTCATCGTATATCTAGTTTTTGTAATGATATATGGAAACAAAATAGTGGGTATAGTATGAAATAGCACAACAATGCACTACCATCTGTGTTTCATGCTCAGCCTGCTGTGGATGTTAAGATCAGCTTTTATTATAAAAATACAAAGTACTCCATTAATCTTAAACGACTTACTTAATGGTCCTCCTTCTTCGTACTTTATGAGCTCTATTGTTTGCCGCTTAATGCTTCTGATGGCTCAAACTGTCAGGAACGGCAATTAAATTAATAATAGGTAATACGGCACTATCCCATCTCCGAAGATTTAAGTATGCGCTTTTGCTTTTAATTACTGAGCTGTTTATGTATTAAGCGATTTGTTGACATGATTGTGTTATGTGCTATCTCCATTACCCTTAATACTGTCTACAGAGGTGTACGATCAAACTAATGCAATACATTCATTACAGAAAACGTTCTAAAAATGAAATGACTTCTAGGTAACCAAATGCCTTTGACTTAAAACTGTGTGGAGTCAGTTGACACTGTACTTTCCACAATATTCGGTCATTAATTAGAATATATTATTTCGAGGCCTAGCCCCTAGCGCCATATGAACTACAATACCAAAAGATACATGTCTTACGAGAGAGGCCAGCGGTTCCTCTAACCGTATTTACCTATATGAGCATTTTGGTGATTTTTAATCAGATTATAGACTCTGTTTCGTTGGTGAAGGGATAAAAAGGCAGTTAGTTGTTGTGGGATGTGATTCCGACCACTAATCCGTGCAAAGACGTACAGTTTTTCTTTAGTTTTCCCAAAGAGATTAACCTTAAGTAGTTACATCTTAACAAAAGTACAGAAACATGGAACACTTTACAGTTGTAGGCTATAATGAAGCTATTACTATGGAAAATTTACTCCCGTCTTTCAGCACCCGAGCCTTAGGTATCTGGTGTTGTGGAAAAGCGGAGAGGTGCTTACAAAGGTACAAAATATTTGACATTTCAACTTGACGTCAGCTAGAACATTTTTTCCTAAGAATTATTGTATGTCTGGGCAAATATTTTACCTTTTCTGTAAGACCGAGCCAAAAATGTTAACGACTAATCTTACAGTAAAAGTATAGGTTATTAAATGAACTTGAGTTTTTTCTGTGTTAAGTTTTTGTTATAACAGCTCAAACAAACACGTTTCAGAGGAAATTCAATATTCAATTCAATAGGCTTTATTCAGAAAAAAAAGTTGATATAAAAACAAAATGAATGAATAAAGCATGAGCCGATAAGTGTGAAATATCACTTGTTTCGGCTCGATATCCATATTTCCCTAATGGAATCACAACAACGGGATCATAAGCATGTAATTTTGACAACCCTCCAACACCTACAACACTTAGTTAGCTTCCTTGCTTCAGTAATAATAAATAATAAGATTACCAATTATTTGCTCACCAAGATGGTAGTGGTCTTGCTTTTTCTATAAACGAGAAGTTGCTACACTTTCGGTCCCATGTTCATAAAATTGTGCCAAAAATTTCTAGTGTGACGTAATGACTAGGTCAAGTGGAGATGGAGATCAGATATTTGCTAGATACAATGAATTCGAATACGTTAGCAGCCAAGCCTATATGTTTACATTGCATTGTTTGTAGCCCAAATTGCGTAGTTTTAGTCATACTTTTGACTCATTTGTCTGCCAATGCCTACCAAAGTTTCAGCGTTTTTTCATGCGGCTGAAGTTCCGATCGATCACGCTCTGATCGAAACGGTAAAAAGGCAGCAATGACGAAAATTTGCCATTACCACTTCTACTGACGTAATTTAGGTCCAAATAAACATAAATCGATGCGGTTTTCACGTAGTTCGATTGTATTACGGGCTTTCTATGTACTGTAAGAGTTTTATCTCCCTCCTCCAAAATCTTCCTCAAAATGAGGAGAAACGCGAAAAAATTGATATTACATTAAAATAAACCTGGAGAAATGCGGTTTTCACGTCAATTGATTAGAAAAAGCATATTTTACTTACGCTAAGTTCAAATCCGTGCTATCTCGTTCACAGATACCGCAAATTGACCCCCCTTTAAAACCTAATATTTTAGAAGCTATATAATCATCTATAGCTTTTCAAAACCGCCCAAGACCAAAATGTTTTGGACACTTCTCGCATATCTATTACCTATTATTCGTCAAAACAGCTAAAGACCCAAAATTTTTTTACATTTCTGGCATCAGTATAATCCACTTTATCATTCCCTACTAGCCGTTTCCCCAAACCAAGTCCGGAACCCTCCGTTTTTGACCCCTCTTTATTTATACATGACAAACTTGAAAAAATCTATTATTCGTCAAAACAGCTAAAGACCCAAAATTTGTTTACATTTCTGGCATCAATATAATCTACCTTATCATTCCCTACTAGCCGTTTCCCCAAACCAAGTCCGGAACCCTCCGTTTTTGACCCCTCTTTATTTATACATGACAAATTTAAAAAAATCTATTATTCGTCAAAACAGCCGAAGACCCAAAATTTTTTTACATTTCTGGCATCAATATAATCTACCTTATCACTCCCTACTAGCCGTTTCCCCAAACCAAGTCCGGAACCCTCCGTTTTTGACCCCTCTTTATTTATACATGACAAATTTGAAAAAATCTATTATTCGTCAAAACAGCCGAAGACCCAAAATTTTTTTACATTTCTGGCATCAATATAATCTACCTTATCACTCCCTACTAGCCGTTTCCCCAAACCAAGTCCGGAACCCTCCGTTTTTGACCCCTCTTTATTTATACATGACAAATTTGAAAAAATCTATTATTCGTCAACACAGCTAAAGACCCAAAATTTGTTTACATTTCTGGCATCAATATAATCTACCTTATCACTCCCTACTAGCCGTTTCCCCAAACCAAGTCCGGAACCCTCCGTTTTTGACCCCTCTTTATTTATACATGACAAATTTAAAAAAATCTATTATTCGTCAAAACAGCCGAAGACCCAAAATTTTTTTACATTTCTGGCATCAATATAATCTACCTTATCACTCCCTACTAGCCGTTTCCCCAAACCAAGTCCGGAACCCTCCGTTTTTGACCCCTCTTTATTTATACATGACAAATTTGAAAAAATCTATTATTCGTCAAAACAGCCGAAGACCCAAAATTTTTTTACATTTCTGGCATCAATATAATCTACCTTATCACTCCCTACTAGCCGTTTCCCCAAACCAAGTCCGGAACCCTCCGTTTTTGACCCCTCTTTATTTATACATGACAAATTTGAAAAAATCTATTATTCGTCAAAACAGCCGAAGACCCAAAATTTTTTTACATTTCTGGCATCAATATAATCTACCTTATCACTCCCTACTAGCCGTTTCCCCAAAGCAAGTCCGGAACCCTCCGTTTTTGACCCCTCTTTATTTATACATGAGAAATTTGAAAAAATCTATTATTCGTCAAAACAGCCGAAGACCCAAAAATTTTTTACATTTCTGGCATCAATATAATCTACTTTATCACTTTCTACTAGCCGTTTCCCCAAACCAAGTCCGGAACCCTCCGTTTTTGACCCCTCTTTATTTATACATGACAAATTTTAAAAAATCTATTATTCGTCAAAACAGACGAAGACCCAAAATTTTTTTACATTTCTGGCATCAGTATAATCCACTTTATCACTCCCTACTAGCCGTTTCCCCAAACCAAGTCCGGAATTCTCCGTTTTTGACCCCTCTTTATTTATACATGAGAAATTTGAAAAAATCTATTATTCGTCAAAACAGCCGAAGACCCAAAATTTGTTTACATTTCTGGCATCAATATAATCTACCTTATCACTCCCTACTAGCCGTTTCCCCAAACCAAGTCCGGAACCCTCCGTTTTTGACCCCTCTTTATTTATACATGACAAATTTAAAAAAATCTATTATTCGTCAAAACAGCCGAAGACCCAAAATTTTTTTACATTTCTGGCATCAATATAATCTACCTTATCACTCCCTACTAGCCGTTTCCCCAAACCAAGTCCGGAACCCTCCGTTTTTGACCCCTCTTTATTTATACATGACAAATTTGAAAAAATCTATTATTCGTCAAAACAGCCGAAGACCCAATTTTTTACATTTCTGGCATCAGTATAATCCACTTTATCACTCCCTACTAGCCGTTTCCCCAAACCAAGTCCGGAATTCTCCGTTTTTGACCCCTCTTTATTTATACATGAGAAATTTGAAAAAATCTATTATTCGTCAAAACAGCCGAAGACCCAAAATTTTTTTACATTTCTGGCATCAATATAATCTACCTTATCACTCCCTACTAGCCGTTTCCCCAAACCAAGTCCGGAACCCTCCGTTTTTGACCCCTCTTTATTTATACATGACAAATTTGAAAAAATCTATTATTCGTCAAAACAGCCGAAGACCCATTTTTTTTTTTACATTTCTGGCATCAATATAATCTACCTTATCACTCCCTACTAGCCGTTTCCCCAAACCAAGTCCGGAACCCTCCGTTTTTGACCCCTCTTTATTTATACATGACAAATTTGAAAAAATCTATTATTCGTCAAAACAGCCGAAGACCCAAAATTTTTTTACATTTCTGGCATCAATATAATCTACCTCATCACTCCCTACTAGCCGTTTCCCCAAACCAAGTCCGGAACACTCCGTTTTTGACCCCTCTTTATTTATACATGACAAATTTGAAAAAATCTATTATTCGTCAAAACAGCCGAAGACCCAAAGTTTTTTTACATTTCTGGCATCAGTATAATCCACTTTATCACTCCCTACTAGCCGTTTCCCCAAAGCAAGTCCGGAACCCTCCGTTTTTGACCCCTCTTTATTTATACATGACAAATTTGAAAAAATCTATTATTCGTCAAAACAGCCGAAGACCCAAAATTTTTTTACATTTCTGGCATCAGTATAATCCACTTTATCACTCCCTACTAGCCGTTTCCTCAAACCAAGTCCGGAACCCTCCGTTTTTGACTCCTCTTTATTTATACATGACAAATTTGAAAAAATCTATTATTCGTCAAAACAGCCGAAGACCCAAAATTTTTTTACATTTCTGGCATCAGTATAATTCACTTTATCACTCCCTACTAGCCGTTTCCCCAAACCAAGTCCGTAACCCTCCGTTTTTGACCCCTCTTTATTTATACATGACAAATTTGGAAAAATCTATTATTCGTTAAAACAGCCGAAGACCCAAAATTTTTTTACATTTCTGGCATCAATATAATCTACCTTATCACTCCCTACTAGCCGTTTCCCCAAAGCAAGTCCGGAACCCTCCGTTTTTGACCCCTCTTTATTTATACATGACAAATTTGAAAAAATCTATTAATCGTCAAAACAGCCGAAGACTCAAAATTTTTTTACATTTCTGGCATCAATATAATCTACCTTATCACTCCCTACTAGCCGTTTCCCTAAAGCAAGTCCGGAACCCTCCGTTTTTGACCCCTCTTTATTTATACATGAGAAATTTGAAAAAATCTATTATTCGTCAAAACAGCCGAAGACCCAAAATTTTTTTACATTTCTGGCATCAATATAATTTACCTTATCACTCCCTACTAGCCGTTTCCCCAAACCAAGTCCGGAACCCTCCGTTTTTGACCCCTCTTTATTTATACATGACAAATTTTAAAAAATCTATTATTCGTCAAAACAGCCGAAGACCCAAAATTTTTTTACATTTCTGGCATCAGTATAATCCACTTTATCACTCCCTACTAGCCGTTTCCCCAAACCAAGTCCGGAACACTCCGTTTTTGACCCCTCTTTATTTATACATGACAAATTTGAAAAAATCTATTATTCGTCAAAACAGCCGAAGACCCAAAATTTTTTTACATTTCTGGCATCAGTATAATCCACTTTATCACTCCCTACTAGCCGTTTCCCCAAACCAAGTCCGGAACCCTCCGTTTTTGACCCCTCTTTATTTATACATGAGAAATTTGAAAAAATCTATTATTCGTCAAAACAGCCGAAGACCCAATATTTTTTTACATTTCTGGCATGAATATAACCTACTCTCTCACATCATACCATCTGTATTTCCAAAGCAAGTACTTCATTTTTCACCACCCTCGTTTATATTACTACATGGAATTTCAAACATAATCATAACTCGTAAGTATAGCTGTGATTTTAGAATATTGTCAGATGTTAATGTTAGATGATTAGATGTTAAAATCTAACTAAAGTAATCTGTACTTGAGTAAAACAAAACGGGTGAGATCAAATTCAACAATACAGAGGTATGCTGTTCATAAAACGTTATTAAATCCTGAAATATGGAAGTGTGGTGCCGACAAATGCAGTAAATAGGTCGTTTTTACCTGTTACCCTATCGTAAAGGTTGAGGGTGTTTCCTGTCGGGAGTAATAAAAATACTAATAAAAATAATACAAAGGTATGCGGTACACAAACATATCAATACAAATATTAAAACTAACAACATAAATGACACACAAAAATATAAAGTAGATATTGAAACATGTTGTAGAAGAAGTTTCAGGGTCAAAAATGTATTGCGTAATAAGGTTCGCGACTTGTTAGATTGAAATGTCCTCCGCAAAATGTTATGGTGTATGAGCCGGGCGATTGTTGTCAACATGGACTAAACAATTAGGGCAAAGAAAACAGTGAAGCATGTTGCGGTACTGGTGCCGAAGAAGGGCGTTTCAATTCTAACAAGTTGCATACACATGTTTCAGTTCCAGTTTGTTAGATTGGAAACCGCCCTTAGTTGCACTGGTTGATATCTTATGAGATCAGGGGCTTGAATCTGAATGACCATTGAAATCAATTTCGGAGGCGTCTTGTGAAGATTTACTTGATTCCGGATGATGCTTTTGCCATATGGTTATATCGATTATTTAATATTGAAATTTTCATGGCAGTGTAAAAATTATCGTAGCGAATCAAGTATATCGACACAAGACGCCATTGAAATCAATTTCAACGGTCGAAACTCATTTAGAATCAGGCCCCAGGTTACCGTTGTAGTTGCCTAGATAAACAACGTTCATCAAACGTAATGAAAAAAAAAAACGGAAAACACTGTTGCGCTTTACACGGAAACTCTCACGTTTACACAGATATCGAATACATGATGTAATACTGCCTGAAAAATGCATTTTTGTCAAGTTATCGATATTTCATTTAGTTTTGGCTTTTTGGCTTTCAAACATTTTGACAAATATCTTTGTTCAAGTTTGCTATATAATGTACATAGGGGCTCACAATAGGCGGGACTTGCTTTTGGAAAACGGCTAGTAGGGAGTGATAAAGTGGATTATACTGATGCCAGAAATGTAAAAAAATTTTGGGTCTGCGGCTGTTTTGACGAATAATAGATTTTTTTCAAATTTGTCATGTATAAATAAAGAGGGGTCAAAAACGGAGGGTTCCGGACTTGGTTTGGGGAAACGGCTAGTAGGGAGTGATAAGGTAGATTATATTGATGCCAGAAATGTAAAAAAAATTTGGGTCTTCGGCTGTTTTGACGAATAATAGATTTTTTCAAATTTGTCATGTATAAATAAAGAGGGGTCAAAAACGGAGGGTTCCGGACTTGGTTTGGGGAAACGGCTGATATGGTGTGATTGACTAGATCATATACATGCGAGAAGTGTCCAAAAAATTTTGGTCTTGGGCGGTTTTGAAAAGCTATAGATGATTATATAGCTTCTAAAATATTAGGTTTTAAAGGGGGGTCAATTTGCGGTATCTGTGAACGAGATAGCACGGATTTGAACTTAGCGTAAGTAAAATATGCTTTTTCTAATCAATTGACGTGAAAACCGCATTTCTCCAGGTTTATTTTAATGTAATATCAATTTTTTCGCGTTTCTCCTCACTTTGAGGAAGATTTTGGAGGAGGGAGATAAAACTCTTACAGTACATAGAAAGCCCGTAATACAATCGAACTACGTGAAAACCGCATCGATTTATGTTTATTTGGACCTAAATTACGTCAGTAGAAGTGGTAATGGCAAATTTTCGTCACTGCTGCCTTTTTACCGTTTCGATAAGAGCGTGATCGATCGGAACTTCAGCCGCATGTTTTTATGCTCAACATAATAATAATAATACTTACAGTTGGAAATATCTACCTCCGTTAGGCTTGTGCTGCTCTTTGCAAATTATGCAAGAAATACCAAGTCTTGAAATCGTCTAACACAATTTTATATCTGCAAACACTCCCATTTTTTAAAAATAGTACTAAAAATAAGTATTTATTGACAGAACTGTAACAAAATTTGACTTATTCTTGTCTGCTTCTTCCTAGTCTGAATTCGTTGGTTAGATGTGACAAGGATAGCCTTTATTCTCTGATGTTGACACTTTAATTTAGAATGCGTGATCACATTATAATGGTATCCAGAATAAGAATCATCTCTCATCCGCTGATACTTAGATGATTCAACTTAGTTCTTTTTCTGTGAACGAATTTCAAATACGTGAATTTTTATTCACAGTACTGTGTATTGATCTACCATCTGAAAAGCTGAAAATAGGAACTGAAAAATGCTAAAATTAATTGAAAGTCTGTGGAGCTAATGTAGAATTGGTGTTAGTAATAGTAGTACTACAGACATACTTTTATAGGTCAGTTTCTCTGCATTATTAATTTATCTGTCTAAATAGACTTCAGCAATATGAGTAATGTGAGTAATATTTCACTCTTGCTTTACATTCATATCTGTAGACTACAACATACATGTGCATAGAATGTGACATTCCATCTTATTTTCATATGCATTTTGACTTGAATTACAAATTGTGTAATGTTCTTATTCATTCCATAACCATAACAAGTACTTGATTTTTATTTTAACAGTGCTCAGTACCCGAGATCCACTACGTTTGGAGTTTCTACCTCTGTTAAGATGAATGTGCCAATCGCATAATCAGTATTGCTATATCATCATATTGGAGCAACATACATATTTAAGGAAGGTGATTATTAAGTACCTATATACAACCGGATCATTATAGACAGGGGAAGCTGCACACATATGCGATCGTCAAAAAGTATCCATGGAAAGCGGCATTGCATGAGCCTAATGCTCAAATTGACCCAAGAGAGTACATATATCGGATTCGTTCTCATATTGCATGTATCATGTCCAGACAACTATCGATATAATTCAATATCGTGGCTCAAAACCAATCCCCCCTCCCCTACAAGCTTTATTTAATGTACACGATAAGACATCAAAGAGTCAACCTAAGCCTAAGAGTTTTGCCAATTTCCCAATTAACAATTAATTGATATATATATATATATATATATATATATATATCCGCACTACATATCTATGTGAGTTATCGGCGAATTGGTGAATACATGCATATTTATTTGCTTATTCGCATCTAGCATGTTCTTCAGAGATCTAAAAGGTTCCGAACATATAATTTACTTTAATTGTCTTTAATTGCATATAAAACAATAATTCAACCATCTGCTTTCGCTCATATATAAATGATTTAATTACCTTCATTTCCTTATAAAGAATATTAAAATACTTGATGATGTCAGTTGCACTTGTATTTCCAATAACCTTGGTGGTCCATAATCAGAAGAAATCTGTGCAAAAATGCACAACATACCGATTCTCATAAGGAAATGTCAGAGCCAATCAACTTTGATTTCCTTTCTTCCAGTCAAAAGCGATTTATCATTCATTAGCGGCAAAACGTTTGCATCACGTAATGTCCTTATCTGATCTGGGGTACATAGATCACTGACATGGATACGCGTTACATGGAGTCTGAAAAAGTTCATACCACTCCGTAATCGCATATTGCACAATGAAGCGTTTTCACTCCGACCTAAGCCAATCACAGTTATTAGAATTTGTGAAGAAGTATGTACTTTCATTGTGACCAAACATCAGAAAATTATTTATTACGAGAGATTAAATCATGTTGATGAAAACTGAATAATGCGTTTTTAGATAGACGGTTCCACATATCCGGTTCATTAGAAGTAATGGGGGAGCTTAACTACTTCCCCTAGCAGGCATTGCGGTAGCATCCTATACATCAGAGGAACAAATTCCGTTTTCATATTAGCAGAAAATAGCTAGATCAATGACTATACCGTCGGATCCCACAGATACACCGACATAAAAAAACCGGCCTAAGAATGCCTTATAAGGAAGCATCATCGATCAATCGGGCTATCTTTTGGATCTTTTGGAAGGCACGATATGTAAATAATATGTTTTCTTGTCTGGATCTTATGCTGAGAGAAATAAACGGCGAAAAATACTAGTTCTATCTTTTTCAAAACAGCTACTGGAATTAACCAGACACGTTCAAGTGAGATCATGCCTCTAGTGATCTGAACTCCAGCAATCCGAAATGAAGCGCGATCATACATTGAAACCAGGCACCGCGTTTCAGTTTCCATTGAATAACTGAATCCAGAATGTTGAGAGCATAAAATCAAACCAAATTAGTTTGTACCCAGATAATGAAGACATGAAGCACTATTTTGCTTATCTGCAGATCTTCCACTCGAAATGACCGCATGTGATGTGCTGTTGAGAAGTCATTAAGTTTTAAAGGAAGTGATGTCGGAACTAAAACCGATTTTTGAAAAAGACCCTTGTTGCCATTGTG
Source organism: Acanthoscelides obtectus (assembly GCA_963669975.1). NCBI lineage: Eukaryota > Metazoa > Arthropoda > Insecta > Coleoptera > Chrysomelidae > Acanthoscelides > Acanthoscelides obtectus. The sequence continues at coordinate 47,656,230 of CAVLJG010000004.1, forward strand.
ATATCAGTAAAAAGAGAACCGATCTGCAAAGTCTCGCAAGTTAATATGAGAGCAGCATGTTGCAACTGAACAAACGCCTTTATTAAATTAGCATCTATGCTATGAGCTTCTCCAGATAAGCCCTCTAACACTACAAAATACGTGATATAGGCCAGGATGTCCTCAGTTGATCTTTTGAGGCTGAAACCATAGCGCCTGTTACTAAATGCTTAAGTTACTTTTTAAGCACAAGAACTACATAAATTCTTAATTTAAATAGCATACAGCTTTAGGCTTTTAAGTGTTTAGATACCTTTTTTGAGACACATATATATATATATATATATATATATATATATACAATTAATTGTTAATTGGGAGAATTGGCAAAACTCTTAGGCTTATGCTTTTTTGCAATCATCAATGTGGTATAGGTCTTCGAGACAGACACCCGAAAGCAAACGTATTTCACTATATTCTTATTTTGTCTGTATATTGTATTTGATGTATAATAATATGTGCATCGGCCTTTTTTATTTATTATTACTATACTATATATAATAAATTGTGGTCTACTAAATATCTTTAGTAAATAGTTTGCACGGAAGTTGTGGTAGCCACGTAATTTTATTTTTTTATTCCTTAGAAGTATTTGAGTCGTCATCTGAATCGTTACGATAAATTATTATCAGTACAACGAAAGAACGTAGTTTCAACATATCTAGGGAGCTTGTATGAACCGTTGTTGTGACGGAAAGTAAGTGATATTTGAATAGACAATAGCCCTTTGCATTGAGTACTAACACTGTCGAATTCCGTACATCCAGAACTGGCCGATACGACTCCTCCTTTGTCCCTGGAGATTCGAGATTGTGGATCAGTTTACATGAGGTGGCTTTTCCAAGTTCTACTAACCTTAGACGGTTCAAAACTCGGATTAACAAAGTTTCATTAAGCTTCTCATGGCACACGCGGCGACCTAGCGTTAAAGCTTCTGCCTTCGCGGATGCTTCGGTGAAAAAACAGTACTACTGCCAGTATCTAAGGCTACACTTTTGATCCTACTCATTGAGAATACGGTATTCTCCAAATATATTGACCTTAGGTGGTTAAAAACTCCTGTTGGTCCAGGAAGTATCTTAACATCAACTCGTAAAACATTCTGATTCGGTATTTTGCACAATCTTATTCAAGTAGAACCCCTTTGAATCTTCACGTTGCTGGACCCAAATTTGCATGAAAAACTGGTTAAGCAATGTTTTAACGGAATTCCGAAAATTGTTGTTTTTTTGCGCTGTATAAGGTTTTTATGGGTCAATTGAAACAAAGAAGGTTCTAAAGCGCTTTTCTCTAAAGTTGATAGTTTTCGAGATGCAGCTGGCGGCCGGGCAGCCTCTACGCTTATCTCATCCGCGCTCACGGGGAGTATACATTGAGCGCGCGGTTGACTAACAATTAAAAAACAAAGATTGACGATAACAACATCCGCTGAACAGTTTTGAGATTTTTTAGTGGATATTTAAAGAGCATTTAGAAGCATCGGCAACATTAAAATTTTCGGAGTTCAAAATGACATATTTCGCACTTTTTCAAATACTAAATCGCTTACATCTCGAAACCTCTGAATTTCAGTTATTAAGAATATTTATTATTCATAATCACCCAAAAAACCTAAACTATTTCCAGAGCAGATAAAACAATTTTCTGAGTTTGTAAAGAATTATGTAAACAATTTATGACGCAATTCTGGTCCTGACAATATGCAGATTTGTTAAAAGTAACGTTTTTGAATAAGATTATGAAAAATCTAAATCAGAATGTTTTCTGGGCAGATGCAGATATAATTCCTGAACTATATTAACTAGGACTTCTTCAAGCCAAGTAGCTCGATATTTTTATAAACTTCTTGTCTTGACTTGAAAATAAAATTATTTGGAACGTTAATGCTTGACTTGACTGATTTTTTTATTGTTCTAGAACCCTCATGTATCTTAACTCATGGTTAGCGAATAAAGAGCTAATTCAGAAATTTTCATTTTGTTTGTATCAGCTCATGTAAAAATGTTTTTTTTCTTTGAGCTCACAGTCTAGTCATAATCTAGTCGTATTCATATTACGAAAACTACCAAGTAGTATCAAGGCTACTTGAATTTCCAAGTACTTGACGTAACAACTACCTGTTTGAATAGCATTTCTATCCAGTACTTGACTTTCCAGTCAAGTCAAGTCAACTAGCTTGAAAATCGAGTCAAGTAGTGTAACCGTAATGTCAACAGTACACAGGCATTCCTTCATGATAGCCTCCAAGCGAGCATTGTTTAGCAAGCAAATTTGTGATTAACGACCTGTATGGTAACTGAAGCAAAAACAGGTGTTTAATAGTCTGTTGACATATGCATCCTCACAAAGTTTACTTTTTCCATAAAAAAAACTCCGTCTATAGAGTGTCGCTCGTGCATTCAATTAGCGCTATCTGAAGTGTATCCAGCGAACGATGGGCTGGGTCTCCACCCGTGAAATCATAAAGGCAAACAAAGCAGGCAGCAGTTCGGTTGAGAACTGAGAACTTCCACGGAATCCAATTTGCAATATATCACGAGGTGTTGCCGTTATTATGAACGTTAGTGAGTTGTTGTCGCCTTGTTTCTCTTTGCCACAATAACGCCGCCGCGCCGCTACGAAAGCCTGAACGGTTGTCGTTTCTAAGTCTCGCAATTAAGCAATTAGGAGGAACTACGCTAGAACATCTCATTGTCTGATCACTTGTTACACATGTATTAAGTTAGTGCCAGATTTTGAAGTCAAAAGTAAAGTATTCATATGTAGACACGTTCGTTTGATCGACAAGGTGTTGGCCATCTAATACGAGTAGTTATCTCTAACATTATTGATTTCTTATTATGCTGCTTACGTGGAACTTCGGCGACTATTTAAAAACGAGAAAGGTGATTTCGGATAGCCTAAACTGAGTCGAATATTTCTTCATCAGACCTCGAAATAAGTAGAAATCATTTGGCTCTAAGTGTGAAGAATATCGTAGGTGATACATTCCTTCCTAATGGAAGCTTTGTAATTTAGTTTTTGTGGGCAAAGTGTGATGTGTGAGTATGACTAAAGAGTAGTAACACCAAGAGAAGACAGCTAGACAAGGTCAGTAAACTAGAGAGAGATAAGGTATACAACCTAAAATATGGCGTCTACAAAACAGATGATGTCCTCCAAGCACGTGCTGGTATTATTTGGTCGGAGATAAATGCAATGTTGCCAGATAGATAGTCCTTTTTGTATGTATTCACAAAGTTCATTGTCCATTTTTTGATCAAATTTACTTCTGTTTGGACATTTACTCATGGTGGAGATATTTATCATCCGCTTATAGCCTACGAAATATATTTTTCATTCAGTAAAGTTATGAATCATTATTTTTTAATGATTTCCGCGTCATGTCAACAGAAGCTATTCTCAAAGCCTGTACGTTACCAGTCAGCCATTTAACTTGTAGGGCGCTACGCGGAATATTACACGATTCAGTTTAGTATCTAGTTTTGGTAGAATGTCGAGTCATCAAACCAAGGACAGTCCGCTCATAGACGGCTGATATTTTTTGTAAACCATTAACAGTACAAGAAACGACCGCAAAACTCTAATATATGTTTGCTAGTCAAATCTTCCGTAATTCGGCGTTGAGCAGCAAACACGGCAAGTGTGTGGACCCAAAACTACTACTGTAATCTTGGCTGGAAACTAACGCAGCAGACACTGTATTGTGCAATCCGTATTTCCTTGTTCCATACTGCAGAAGAAACTTGATGTCCAAAGATTCGAATCAAATAACGTATGTCCTCAAAGTTTTGGAACAAAATATTTTATCATTTTTTTTTAATGAAGAGATTTATTTAAACACGAGCTTCTTATCATAAATTACAAATCTATACTTACCTAACTGTACTATCGAATTATATGGAGTGGCCCATTCTGCTCTACCAGACGTAACTTCATTCGAATGTCTATCACGAGGTCCTGGGCGGATCAATTTCTCTCAGTTTTTCGTGAATTTGCCGTCCTAACTGTTCTTCATCTTGGGCTATCCGGCCTCCATGATAAACCTTCATAGACAGTAAATCCCAATCCTCTATTGGATGAGCCTATGCCAAGCTTGAAGGATTATCGTTTTTGGGAACAAAAAGTATGTTTTGGCCAGTTTTGGGTATCTCTTGAGTAATGGCATGAGGCTAGGTATGGGCAAAACATGATATGGTCATTAGCATAATGATCGTGGACAAACTGAAGCATAGCTCTGAGCATTCAAAGCGTCACCCCTCACTCTTCTCACAAAAGGTTGGGATACACTCCTGTTAGAAATTACGCGCCACTCAAGGATTTTATGTGCCAATTTCGCTTTATGTTTGTATCTAACATTGTCAGGGCACTCATCCACGTTGTCCGTATAAAATCCATCGTTTCCCTTCATTTCAGAATTACTCAAGGTGAAAAACTTTTCGTCATCAAAAATACATAGTTAGTGATTTTTCCATTGGCAAAGTGTACACGCCTCAGTTGAAGACAGTATCTTGATATACGAAGGAGTTGCGCTTGGGAGTATTTGGAGCACTTAGGCCCGTATCGTCAGTCGTCCCTACAATTGTAAGGCGCGTTTATGGCCTCCTTGATTGTCATACTCTTTTCTCTCCTTCAAAAATGTTTAGATTACACGTGTCCCGTGTCAGCGTCAGCGCTCTCCTATTGTGAAGATATGTTTTCTTTTTAAATTGTAGGAAATTTTAGGCTGATAAAACATGATGTAACTCAAAAGCAAGCACAATTTGATGCAAATAGATGTTTGTGACATAACCTCAAAATAGAGTTCTGACACGGAGAAGTAGAAAACTATTACAATCAAGGAGGCCATAAAGGCACCCTACAATTGTAGGGACGACTGACGATACGGGCCTAAGTCTCTTTCAATATTAATACCATTCCTCCTCAATTCCAACGATATCGCACTCTTAGAAGGTCTGTATTGACAAGCCAGTCTCCTTGCTGACATTCCAACATGATTTTTTCTCTTTTCATCAATCTTTCTGACCTCTGTGCTGTAGATGCACGTGGTCTTCCACTTTTTGGGTATTCCCTGTTCGCACTCCGCCATTGTTCGATAAATGGTTCTGCGTTAAATGTTTTCATTCTGGAATATTCGACAGATTTCAGCTTTGGCTACCCACCCATCCAATTTGTAGATGCTTTTTCTTATTTCCAATTCATACAACATCCTAAAGTGAAAACTTATCCTACTAAAATAAATAAATGTCAACTGACAGTAAAGTAAGTCAACAAACTTTTTTTTCCAAAGACAACTTGATATTATTTTGTGCTTGTTAAAATTAATGCCAATGAATTTTGTGTCAACAGTTTTAGGACATACGTTAAAGCTATCCAGATTCAGTTCTCTGACCGTTTGGAGCTTTACATACACGGCATTATGACTTTGCAAGTATGGATGCATTCGTTAATTTTTCACTTCATAAATATTCCTTCCACTCAACAATTCAGGTATACTTGAGCTAATAGCTCATTGCAAGTTATGTGCCCGCTGATTGGCGCGTCAGCATAATTCATTTATATATTTTGGAAATGGGTGCGTTCTCGCCATTTTTACAAATGAATGCCTAATTGCCTATAAACATTTAAAATTTGGAAACCTTATTAGCTCGACTCTAATATAAGCTAAACAGAAGGTATCTTTTGGTCAGTACTGTGTCATTAAATGGGAAATGGAAAATAAAAAAACATGACTGATTCCATTACTGGTCAATACATGTGGCATCTGCCAGCCCGGCCCCTAGGAGACAGACAGTACTGACTATCAAATGTTGCAAAGCGGTGTTGACAAATTTATAGTGGCGTGTGATTATAAAGATGTCTTATACATTTATACATCTGTGTATAATTCGTCAGTGGGATAAAGTTTCGGTTTTTGATACATCATCTAATACTATTTTGAGAAATATGTAAATGATAGATATGTGATGAACTTGCAGCTCCTCTTGCTAATATACCATATGTGCGACAAGGCTCAATCAGCGTATGACGTATAATCTACGGAGATACCTTGCTGACATTATATTCGCAAGGTATTTAATTGTGTACAATACAAATCTCACTTTTTTTGAAATAGAATTGTCTTGGATGTATTAAAGGAAGTGAGGATCCAATACTATTCCAAGGTAGTTTATGTTTGGCACTATTAATTTGCAATTTTTGGTCATTACTGTTCGATACAATGGATTCAGACTAGTAGTCTAATCATATTAAGCAAAAATATCCCTGGTTTACGAAATAATTGTAAAGTCTGGTTTTATTGCTGCAAGTTGTTCAAGGGGGTATTAAAAACATGGACGCATAAAATGGGTAAATCAATTTTTGCGAGAAAACTTTTTATTTGACAACAATCTTCTTATACTTCTGTCATTACATACATATATTTAGTGTTATTTTTTCAAAAGTGCGAATGTTCGCAGATAATTGTCGACTAGATGATTTGAATACTTGTTACATGATTTGCAGAGAGCGGTACGAGTCTGATGAAGGTAGACGTTTCCACCAGTAAATATCATTATTACTATTATTAATATTATTATTATTATTATTATTATTATTATTATTATTATTATTATTATTATTATGTTGATACATTGGTGTCACTTTGGTAGGCATTGGTAGTCAAATGATTCAAAAGTATGCACTAAAACTACGCAATGGAGTCAAAAAATGCGATGTAAACATAGAGGCTCGCTCCTTCTAATCTATTCGAATTCATTGGTACGATATGCCCATTCACCTCAGACTTCCTGAGGTACCTTAGTTATAAACTAGCAAAATGCTACTTTTGTCGATCCAGATGACAGCTTTGGTCTCCGCTAGGTCCTATCTTCTGCAATAGTTTGAAGTGACTGATGGAAGGAACGCAAGGAACTTCTGGATCGTGCTAAAGACATTTGCTAATTACCTTTACTCCAATAGAGAATGCACAGTATCTGTAGTGCAATTGCTCAAGGTGGTACGTTTTTATAACTAGAAAGTGAACGTGACAAGTTACACATGAAACGCTCTATTATGAGGTATCTAGTCGTGCCTCATAAATTTGTATCAGCATGGTTGTGAAAAAAACAGTTTCCTCGGACCGTCGCGTCGTCACGATGCCAGCGATCACTGTCATCTCCGACACGGCCTGCCGAGAATGCGGCACGACATGGCAAGCGCAATTATTGCAACGGTCACCACAGGCTTTTGAAGTGAGTTGTCATAACGAAAATGGAAAAATTATTTCCAAAATGTTTGATTCACGTGATGAAGACAACTAAATCCAAGTGTCCATTAGCCCGTCAGGTACAACTAGAAGCTTGCAGCGATTAGCTGTGTGTGCCTTTCAGAGCAGGGATCTCTAGGGATAGATGGGAAATGTTAAGAAATTTGTGCCAACACCATAAGGCATGCAATTCTTCATGACTCTATGATCTGCTATAAACAGCATGCCGGAAATGTTTGGGCTAAATGGTTTATGGAAAGGAAATGGTTTGGAGGCAATCTGAAATCTGCTTCAGCGGATTAGGTACAGATTCTTATCAAAACGTATCAATCAAAGCTCTTATGTTCGTTTATTATAACATAAAGTCTGGGTATCAAGTGGAATCAAATCTGTTGGAGGATGATAAAGTTCAGATATCTCAATTTCATGCAAAGATAAGATAAATTTTTTGCATCTTAGAGCAACCGCTACTCTGAATCGGCATGTAAACACACGCATTTTTCTCGCCAATAGCCGCAGACCGCATTGTGATCCTGCTTTATGGAGTTTGTAAAACTCTCCTCACCAATGAAGGTTGGCTTTAACCAAACGCAGTCCAGTTACGGATATCATCATCTTTGCCAATTATGTGTAGGACCGATTCGTTCGGAACAAGATCTGCCATCGTATTTTCAGTAACCTTGTGGATAGACATATCTTAAAGGCTTCGATCTGTCTCATGAGGACGATATTTACTGCCTATGATTCCTCGAAGAGAGCGAACTTAACATTTAACTATTCGATATCGTGTATGTAGATTGAGAGTTTCGTTGAAATTGCCTCATTCTATAAAGGCTCCTCGCTTGCTCTATCCTTTATCGCTTTTCGGATTCAAAATTGAGGTTTTGGATAATCCAGATACTCTTATTGTGACTCTATTTCTCTCACTGATAACTGATATTTTTGTTTTCTTCACTACGTCATTTGAATAACAGATGCAACTTATCATTTCACCATTTACTCTTATACAGTCAGTACGTCATGCACTAAACATTAGAAAATGACCGTGTCCAGTTCCTTCATAACACTATATTCGGTGCTACGATATTAGGTAAGACACTTTTCTTGAATTCTTCACGATCGCCGTTTCTCAGTTTCAGAACTTCTAGACACATGCAGTCCAGGCATATATGGTGTATTTTTTAATTCACCGGTTTAGCAACCGGTGCCACCGGTGGACCAGTCATCCGTCCTTTTAATTCAACCGGTTGCTGCCGTCACCATACAAAGCTGTCAACAGTGTCAACCATAAGCACCGCATCCATCAGTGGTGGAATCAACCGGTGAATTAAAGAATTCACCTATACTTACTGACCACGAATATCTTTGCAGCAATAAAAATAAAAATTATATGGTTTGAACCGAACTAACCAAAACTTAACATCAATCTATGTAAAAAACATCACTCTCCTTTAAAAGCATTTTAGATCTTGACAATCTCTTCTGCTTCTCGAATGCCAGCTATCAGTTAAAGTAATGAATGCTAGGAGTAATTAATTTGCCCCAATCCAGCTAGCGAGGCTCCAGAGTTTTCCCATTTAACTTTGCTGGCAGCTTCCGTTTTTCCATACGTGTTTTCTGGGCTAGAGGAAAATTAGACAAACTGCAGATTCGGAACATTTTCTACCGTCAGATTAATAAATAGGCTATCAACTGTAATGTCACTGGATTTTTTTCTAAGTCTGGTGGAAACTTCATTACAACGACTCCCAAAAATTACCTGTCCTACCAGGAATGATTTTCAATATTCATTGAAAAGATGTCTGAAACACAGACAACAAAGGAAACTGGAGCAGCAATTCTAGTCAAGCAAAGAATTTTACTGATAGATCAAGGAAAGGTACTGGAAGGATGGAGAGAATATTCTAGTGAACAACTAAGGCCAGAAAATATCGATGTAAAAAAACATCAATCGAGCAAAGATACGGCGAAGAATATGACTGTTGCGGCTATAATATTACGAACACAGAACTTGAAGAAGCAATACGTAAACTGAAAATGGAAAAGCAACCGCAATCAATAAAATTTCTTCGGTAATGTTGAAGAAATTGGGAAAGGACCAACAAAATATATTATTACAACTACTCAATAGAGCATTCCATATGGAGAAGATTCCCTAACAACGGACAGCAGGACTTATATTTCCAATATATAAAAACGAAATAAAAATGATTATAGATGAAATTATACGAGCAAAGTTTAAGTGTAAAGTAGTTTTAGGAGATGAAGAAGCACACGAGATCACATATTTACAGCAAAGGACTTAACAGAAAGTGCCTTCGATAATGTGCCCAGATCAGAAATATGGGAGAGCCTCATAAGAAGAAACGTACCTAGTAAATTAGTAAATGTGGCCAACAGTCTTTATAGGAAATCTAGTAATCGAATAATATCTAGAAATATAGCATCTGAAGAATTTATACCTACAGAAGGTGCGAGACAAGGGAGGCATTGAGTCTACTACAGTTTATAATATTCATGGATAAGCTATTTAAGGAAAGCGAAAAGATAACGAAATGAATAAATAGGATACAAGAATCTACAAAATGTGGGAATCAACAAGTGTGTGTTTGCTGACGAAATATTTCAGTTTCAGGCAGTAAGCAGAGCTTGTATCTGAATTTAGCTACCTGGAACGAAATAATGAAAAAATATGGAACAAAAATGAACAAACTAAAGACCAGTAATGGTAGTAGCGAAACAAGAAGCTCGAATAAATATTAAGACTGAAGGAAACATTGAACAAGCAGAGGCAATGTGCAATATAAAGAAATACCCTAAAAAAAAAATAACCAGATAAATATACCTAAATGAATGTGTCCAGTATATGGTACTCGTAATACACAAACCGATTTTAATATACGGGTGCGAATCTTGGGTGCTCCCACAACAACAAAAAGGCAAGCAGCAAGCGGTAGAAATGAATTACTCAAGGACAGTAAAGCATATAACAAGAATGGATAAGGTCAGTGACAAAGCAGTAAGATAAGAGTCAGGAGAAGAGGCCATAGAGAATAAACAGTTGAGATGGTGACACCACTTACAAAGAATGAAAGAAAACAAAACTAGTAAAGCAAGTGTAAGAAATGAAAGTGCAAGGGAAAAGAAGAAGAAGTAGACCACGAAACATTGGATGATACAATAGGGAATAGCCTGCAGAGAAATGGAGTTGACCGGAGAGGAGCAAGGAAACTTGATAGAAACTGTGCTCGATTTGTGTACACATAGTGACAAGATAGGATTACGAGAAACCCGAGGTATGGGTAAAAAGGAACTATATATAAATATATAAAAAAGGGATATATATATATATATATATATACAGGGTGACTTTGAAGTTGAGTCATTAATTTTCAGATAATGATTGTAGAAGGAAGATAATAATAATAATAATAATAATAATAATATTTATTCACTCAATGTACAAAGATAACAAACAATATGAGTAAATAAATATAAAATCAAAACAGGCCCAATAGAAGGCATCGCCTGTACATGGACCAATAATTTAAGTTGAAAATAATATAAACCAAAATATGTTTGTAAAAATAAAAAATAAATAAAAAAAAAGTTACCTTGTTTAATAAAGTATCGTCCCGACAAGTATTTCAGTGCGGACCTGTATTTGATCGTGAGGTCTTGGAGCAGCATGCCCTGACCTGTGAGGTCTTAAGTCACCTGATTCACGAGCCCTTTGTACTACATTAACAAAGGCACGAGGGGTTGGTTGCACTCGATTGGGAAACCGATTCGCATAAATCCGTGATGCATGCATCCGGGAGCATTTTGTAAAGACTGCCCCCCCGTAAATAAGAATCATGTCCACAAGTTCAGCATTTTCGTAAACATGTGCCATTTTTGATTTCGTTTGAGCCACGCAACAAACACTACTATTCACTAACGCGTTATCGACTGACGAAAAACATCGTGATAAACGTTTCAAATTCTTTCGCTTTTTTGTTTCCGATGCGATGAACCGGTCAGGCGGATTATATCCGTTGTCGCCAAACACGAACACTCACCCCTGTATATACAGGGTGACTTCGAAGTTGAGTCATTTATTTTAACAGTGAGTAGATCTGATCAAAAGAAATGTTTTTTCCTATAACATTTTTCTGGTAAAATTAAAGTAACAAGGTTATAGCCCTTTAGAAGTTTGAGTACCGCTCTGTCTCAATAATAATATTATGTGCTCGTGTCTGGCAACAAGTCCAGCTCTGCGTCGAGCAAAACGGAAATCATTTCGAACAGTTTTTGTGACATGCTTTTGGGCGCACAGGTCCACACTGAAATACTTGTCGGGAGGATACTTTATAAAACAAGGTAACATTTTTTTTTATTTTTACAGACATATTTTGGTTTATCTTCCTTCTACAATTATTATCTGAAAATTAATGACTCAACTTCAAAGTCACCCTGAATATATATATATACAGGATGACTTCGAAGTTGAGTCACTTATTTTAACAGTGAGTAGATCTGATCAAAATAAGTGTTTTTTTCCTTTAACATTTTTCTGGTAAAATTAAATTAACAAAGTTATAGCCCTTTAGAAGTTTGAGTACCGCCTTGTCTCAATAATAATATTATGTGCTCGTATTTGGCAACAATGGATATAATCTGCCTTATCGGTTCATCGCATCGGAAACAAAAAAGCGAAAGAATTTGAAACGTTTATCACGATGTCAGTCAATGAGTCAATGTTTCAGTCGGTAACGTGTGAGTGAATGGTGGTGTTTGTTGCGTGGCTCAAACGAAATAAAAAATAGCACATGTTTACGAAAATGCTGAACTTGTGGACATGATTCTTATTCTTAATCGAGTGCAACCAACCCCTCGTGCCTTTGTTAATGTAGTACAAATGGCTCGTGAATCAGGACCGCACGATTAAATACAGGTCCGCACTGAAATACTTGTCGGGAGGATACTTTATAAAACAAGGTAACATTTTTTCTTTATTTTTATTTTTTTATTTTTACACACATATTTTGGTTTATCTTCCTTCTACAATCATTATCTGAAAATTAATGACTCAACTTCAAAGTCACCCTGTATATATATATATATATATATATATCAATACACCCGAACAAATTGAAAATTATCGAACATTTTCAAAGTATTAGAAAGTAGTACTGCTTTTTGTGGAAAAAACGGCAGAGTCCCTTCTAACCTCGTACATATGTTTCACATGGAGACCATGGACCACGCTTTCGTTTTGAAACACCATTTGGCTGCAACCTCAGCGACGACTCCTGATGATGGCACCATAGCGTGCCGAAAGCTCGAGATTACCGTTCACAGAGTTTACTAAAGCCTAAAATTTTGCAGATTTCCCAATTAGTAAATAATTGTATTTCTTACGCAACTGGTCATTGGCAATGGCCTCGAAATTACGCAAAATAGCCGAAATATCCCACCTTTATGTTAATAATGTGTTGAAGCTCCTCTGTTCGCTACACATTCGGTAAGTCGTCGCGGCATCGACTGATTAGGTGACTGATGTCTTCTTGGTGTATCCTAGGCCACGTGAATTTGGCTTCGTAGAACCTCCAATGTTTGTTGAGGGTGCGGTGGATGGATTTTCCAACCTTCTTCCCACCAATTCCCATACGTGTTCGATGGGTGGAAGGTCTGGAGTTCGAGGAGGCCACTCAAGCAGATTTTCTCCGGATGCTTCTAAAAAGTCTAAACTAACGCTTGTGACATGACGTCATGCATTGTCCGGCTGAAAAAGTGGATCTTGCAATGTTTCCAAAAAGGGAAGAAGATGTGGTTCTAAAACTTAATGGATACATAAATGAACACTAATCATGACCTGCTGCCGTAAGCAATGGCTCCCCATACCATAACACCCACAGTGCGATGAATATGCCGTTCGATGGAGTATTGGTCGTTCCGTCTTTCACCACGTCTCCTCCTCACTCTTGCACGGCCATCGTGTGTACCCAAACAGAATCTGGACCTCCCTACTCCATACCAATCGTAGACGATGATGCTGTGGGGTCAGAGGTAGTACAAGATGGGGTCGGTATGAAAACAGTCCAAAATACCTTATTCGGCGATCAACTGTGCTCATTGCTATTGCCCTTCCGGCAGCATCAAACCACAGGTTCGCAACAGGCCTTGTTATAGAAAATCGATCACTAAGTGCTAGTTGCCTCAAATAACTATCATGTTGCTCTGTATTCTGTCTTTGACGTCCGTTACGCGGCCGGTTAAAGTCACTTCAAGCAAAATAGATCTATAAAAAAGAAAGGATCATGCGGAGAACGGTATATAACAGTTAGAAAAATAATGTGCAATATCCGCAAAAAGAAGGAAAATGGATTCCAACAGAAAGTAGGATAGGTAATCCGAACAATACGTATTTCTGCTTGTTGGCTTCATCAAGCCCGAAATAAGTGCACATATGCAACTACAAAAGTAGACAGACATGCCCATACATCCGGATACGGGTGTAGACTGAGGAAACGGAGATGGGGAAGAACAAAACAACGCACGAACTCACCAACAAAAGCCAACCTACACCTTTGTAGTATAATGGCCAGAAGACTTCGAGTTTTCAAGGCGACATCTAACTACAACTATGCGGCAGATCCGGATGTAACCTGAAGAAATGGAGATGAAGAGGAACAAAACAATGCACGAAGTCACCAAAAAGAGCCAACCTACACTTCTGTAGTATAATGGCCAGAAGACCTCAAGTTTTCAAGGCGACATCTATCACATCTACGCGGCGGATTATAGCCACTTGCGGTGGTACTTCAAACCCCACAGATCTACAAAAAGTAAGGATCATGCGGATAAAGGTGTATATAACATAAAAAAATAATGAGCATAATCCGCAGGAAGAAGAAAAGGATTCGAGCAGAAAGTGGGATATATTACCCGAGCAATTTGTAATAAAAAAGTGCAGGATGGATTTTGTAGGTACTTCGTGTGTTGTTTTGTTCCTCTCCATCTTCGTTTCCTTAGATACACCCGTATCCGGATGTATGGGCATGTGCGTCTACTTTTCTAGTTGCATACTCGCATGAGCATTCATTTCGGGCCTGATGAAGCCAACAAGCTAAACTACGTATTACTCGAGTTACCTACCCTACTTTCTGATCGAATACACTTTCCTTTTTTTGCGGATTTTGCCCATTATTTTATATTTATTATATATATATGTATATATATATACGATGCAGCATGTACTGAGATTGCATGGTGAAACGGGAAGTTACGTGTTTGCAATGAAAATACTTGTTCACCATGGTTATTCTTAGTTATATTTGAAGCTGATATGCCTGAGTGGGTCATCAAATGAAGGGATTTGGTTTTTGGATCACTTGATCGGGTTTTTAATGAAAATCTGTCAAGTCGTTTAAGAGTTAGTCTCCCTTTGGTGATGATATTCAACCCCCAATGCAAAAGCTCCTAAATAAATAAACCGAGTTGAGTAGGGTTTTTTTATCGTAGTTTGTATCATTTTTTGGGCTTTGCTAATGATATCAACACAAGGTTCGCTTGCAGGTCGGGTTTTTTAATTTTTGTAATAAGTAACTTGGTAAAATTGTGTACGTTCTCCCGAACTATAGCCTTGACTCGGCGCATAAGCAAATTCTGTACAAGAAATGCAAAGCCCCTCATATATTCCCATCCACCTGGACGTTTCGCCATATGTTCACGTACATTATTAAGTCGGCATCTTGAAATCCTCGGGTGAAACGTAAGGGATATACCCTGGAGTACAGCTAGTTATATACGGCGTCCTTTCTACTTAAAATTCTCCACAATACGTTGCAATAACCTTTGGCGCTACCTTAACTGGATGTGCACAGACAGCCACTTCTTTTTCTCCTTACTTAAGATGCGTGCGTCGAAGAACATACGTGTAATCTTTTTTATTTTCACTTGATGCATACAAGGTGTACAACAATAGGTTAGAGTATACCATTGCAACATCCAAAGGTCAAGTCAAGTAACGCTGTCCATTCACGAATAAGTGGTTCTAACCCTTGGATATTGGATAACTAAATACGCTAGATATCTTTTAAATTACAACTTCGTCGGACGACCGTAGTTGTGTAGTGGGCAACATCTAACATCTATTTAGCTTGGAGTGTCGCTCCACTAAATGGATTACACCTAATGCAGGGTTTTTACACAGGATTTCTTCGACGTTTCATCTCATTCCATGAACAATTTCAATTCAGCATTTATCGCTACGACCATATCGGCCAAGTAAATGGTGCAAGTTTGCAGCCTACAGTCTATTCAAGCTCAACCCTACTAGAGACATGAATATGCGTGTACAGTCTACTCAAGTACAACCCCACTAGAGCTCTGTTGCTCCTTTTTAGGCCATATTCAGCCCCAGCAGTGGGTCTGTTACCTCACCAGTGTTGTTTATTTGTGTCACTGTGATGTTGCATAAAATTCCAGGGTTCACAAAAACGTCATGTCCGATGACACGCTACAAGTAATTATCTTACTGTCACAGTGGATATGGCATAACTTCTTTCGTCACGGGATCTCAGTATAAGATGATTTCTATCGTACTAATCTGTCGAAGTGATCTGTTTATATTTTGTACAAGTTAGTTGGGTTCGTCTGGAAATTTTTCTTTTTCGTCCACTATTTGCATCATTCTTGTATGTATGCTATTCCAAATTAAACATGGTGTTTTGTGAACTGATGTTGCGCTATTGCGCTCTGTGGATAGGAAGAAATTGTCAGGTAAAACGTTTTCATAGCGCCTCTCTAGAAGCTATAGAGAACAGACAAATTAATGTTCTGTGGAGAATTGGTGTTTGATCCCTCAATCATGCGTTATTATCTGGCTCCTAAAACACACTAAAGCAGGTTTAGACAAGGTGACAATCAATATTCGAGATGCTATCCAAAATGTATCCCAAAACTTACCCAAGTGGAGTATAATCAAAAAGACTCAGGGTTTTCATTCGTCATGCATAACTTCTAAGTGTCAGTGAAATATTGATACAAAGCTATTGCCTACTCTATACCATCGATTGTCATTGACTCTGCTTAACAGAGTTTAAATCCTCTTGGTTAACTTTTCCACCTTCGTGACCTCCTTTATGTCCGTCTCCCCGAACTGAGATTCCATTCCCGATCTAACTCCTTGAAGATATTTAAATACTCCAACAAGCTTAACTTAGTGGTTAGTTAATTGTTAATCCGATTGCAGACACCCTGTATAGTCACCTGAGGAGATACCTTGATGCTGCGTTAACTTCAGAGATTTTATACGAGCTCTGCGTACAAGAAACATAGAACTAATGATATCGTGTTCGTATTCCATTTTAAAAGTCAAGATGGATTAAAGAAAAGAGAGATCCTCGACGAGAAGCTTCAGGCGACTAAGAATATTTTGTATAAATGAATACCGAGCAGGGAAAATTGTGCAAGCTTAGTATTACGAGTTGTAGTGATTGGCGTAGAATGTATATGCTCAGAAATCTTGAGTACAACTTGTTCATAGTGGTTCTAACTATGGATACACACGGGTGTTAAATCGCTTCGCTGCAAAAAACGCACGTTTATTATTATATTAATCATGTTTACACTGTTAGTAACCAAGCACTAAAATATTGACAGACCACCGTTCAAAGCGTAAATGCGGTTCCGTACCGGTTTAGATTGTGTTCTATGCATGGCTATCGCCACGTTGCCTAACAATGTTGATGCGGCAATCTGCCGCGTTGCCAGTATGTTACACCAGTTCCTTGAATTAAGATGAATATTGAATATATGAGTTTATTCTTTACGCCCAAATACTAGTATTTAGGATCGATTCCGGATAGATCCTAACGACGCTTCATTTTGAGGCGATATGAAAGGATCGCCACCAATTCTGCAACATTACATCATTGGTTTGCATTGCACCGCATCTTGTACAATCCTAGGCAAGGTATCCACCTCCATGATAATAGTTGAGCGCTACCCATCTAACGCTCCTAGGGGCGTGTCTTCCTGCTTCGAAATGGCTTTCTCCTACGTATGCGCAGGCAGTGATAATTTAAATTGCGTAACGCGGTCGGAAAATGTAACAATAACTAAGGATGATTTTATCACCATAAGTGGAAATCAAAGATAATTCTAAGAGAAATTAAAACACCGAATTGCATAAAAATTTAAATAAATAATTCTTATCAAAATAAAAAAAATAAATTAAATGTTCGAATAGACCTCCTTCTTGGATTTAACAGTAACCTAACCCTATTGTAGAAGTAAGTGCGAACATCTTCTGGTATAACATTTCGGCTACGCGTTACCGTTGCTAGGCAATGTGATGCCGGCTTCTATCTCTTTCTAACATACACACTTATCGCGCTTTTCTCTTACACATTAAACTCAAGTCGTCAGACAAATTTGGTTTTCCCTGTATAAGTGCTTTGTTACCTACGGTGTAAACATAGCCCATGATGTGGATGGAACAATTCCCACTAAAGAACCACTGAATACTACTTTCAAATCGGATGGACCATTATTAGTAATTCTAAAGCGTGTTCCAAAGAACGTATTTTTTACGACGAAGAAAAACATCCGAGTATTGTGGAAACTATGATAGAAACATAGGATTAAATCGCCGAAGAAACTTTGAAATGGTCACAGACACGTTTCCCTAACGGCTAAGTAATTTCTTGTAATGGTAGCATACTCTTACGAGATCATGCTAGGCGGAACGCTTGAAGTTTCCTTAAACAGATTCCTCAAAGATGAATGTGCCAAAAGGTTATAGAAAATTTTCGGCCAAGAGAGATCATCTGTAGAGATATCTGAGTCAAGATTATTTCCTGCCATAATTCTGCATTCTAATAATATAAATAGAATGGCGTTTTACTTGATTTGTTTAAAATAAAATTTTGTCGCACATACCGAAAGAACGAGATTCACAAAGCCTTTCAAGCTACCCAACTCGTTATTATGATAGGAACTCAGGAGAGCAAGTCCAAAATCGGTTACGGTACAATTAACCCCATATATAATTGGATATTACACTTCCCACACAACGCTGTTGTTGGTTGATAGACGTCCATGTTCGACACACACTACCCCCTTATAGAAAAAATCAACTGCGAATATGTATGAGAAAGTAGTTAAATGGATCAAGTCAGTCAAATGGCACCATTCAACTATTGCGTTCCAACTTCGCTTGGATGACTTTTGCATCGGGTTATTGCATCACGCATTAATTTCAATTTTACTTTAGACCTTGCAAATATTTGGAAAACAAACTGAAATATTGATTTACATTGAGCACGTCTGCGGGGTTATGTGTAAAAAAGGCACATATTATATCTTTATATTTTGTATGTTCATATCAAAGACGCTTGTCAAATAAAAGCTGGCCCCCTCCGGTTGGACATCGAACCCCTATTTTCCTCATAAGAGGCGGCGACACTAAGCCCGAAACTACCAACAAGTTGCTTATATTGCGCCCAAACACTAATTTTAATGAAAATCGGGTATTGTGATTTAGGTATAATAGCTAAACATATACTCGTGGAATTATATATATATATATATATATAGGCAAAATCCGCAAAAAGGAAGAAAGTGGATTCGAGCAGAAAATGGGATAGGTAACCCGTGCGATACGTATTTCTGCTGGTTGGCTTCATCAGGCCCGAAATGAATGCACATATGAAACTACAAAAGTAGATACACATGCCCACACATCCGGATACGGGTGTAACCTGAGAAAACGAAGTTGGAGGGGTAAAAAAAAAGCAGAAATACGTATCGCTCGGGTTACCTATCCCATTTTCTTCTCGAATCCACTTTCTTCCTTTTTGCGGATTTTTCCCATTATTTTCCTACTTGTTGTTATATACCTTTCTCCGCATTATCATATTTTCTATATATATATATATATACAGGGTGACTTCGAAGTTGAGTCATTTATTTTAACAGTGAGTAGATCTGATCAAAATTCCTTTACCATTTTTCTGGTAAAATTAAAGTAACAAAGTTATAGCCCTTTGGAGGTTTGAGTACCGCCCTGTCTCAATAATAATATTATGTGCTCGTGTTTGGCGACAACGGATATAATTCGCCTTATCGGTTCATCGCATCGGAAACAAAAAAGCGAAAGAATTTGGAACGATGTTTTTACAATTATTTCATTCAGTTGTATACAGTCAGTGTCAGTCGGTAGTGGATAGTGGTGTCTGTTTCGTGGCTCAAACGAAATAAAAAATGGCACATGTTTATGCGGATCGGTTTCCCAATCGAGTGCAACCAACCCCTCGTGCCTTTGTTAATGTAGTACAACGGGTTCGTGAATCATTTGACTTAAGACCTCACATATGGACGGCATGCCGGTGCTCCAAGACCTCACGATCAAATACAGGTCCGCACTGAAATACTTGTCGGGAGGATACTTTATAAAACAAGGTAAACATTTTTTTAATTTTTTTTAATTTTTACACACATATTTTGGTTTATCTTCCTTCTACAATCATTATCTGAAAATTAATGACTCAACTTCAAAGTCTTAAGTTGACTCTTTTGACGATAAAATCAAGCTTTCGGCATTCTTTATGGAGCCTTCATCAGGATTCTGAAAACACAATTGTGATGCTAGCAAAGAAAACAGGACATATGTAAATTGTCAAACAACTTACTCGTCGTTGAGGTTGCAGCCACAAGGTGGTCAAAAGAAACGTAGAGAAGATAGAACTTGTAATAAGTATAAAAACAAAAGGACGGAGACATTGGGCTTGTTGAGAACGACAGATACCTTCGTTACATGTTAAAAATATCAATAAACCCGAACATATTAAAAATTATTAAACATGAGAAGACATTTTAGGGAAACAATCGGAATGCAGTCTCTAACCTCCTACTTCCGCTACACGTGGAGAGGGGGACGGCATGGAAAGATAATGCGTCGACAGATGACAAGTGATTGACGCGACGGACCGTGGAACTGTAAACCTCATTGTCCAATTTGGGTATGAAGTATACGAGGGACGCTCGGTAAACCTCCACCCAAATTACTGAAATGCTGAATTAATTTGTTTTGGAAAAATGTGTAGTTCATGAACACCTTGTGGCTGCAACCTCAACGACGAGTAAGTTGTTTGACATTTTAAATCTGTCCTGTTTTCTTTGCTAGCATCACAATTGTGTTTTCAGAATCCTGATGAAGGCTCCATAGAGAATGCGGAAAGCTTGATTTTATCGTCAAAAGAGTTAACTTAAGCCTACAAATTTCCCAATTTCCCAATTAACAATTAATTGTATTTTGTGCCCAACTGGTCGTTGGCTTTGGCAATGACTACTGCTCATATATATGTATATATATACAGGGTGTTCCATAATTATTGCGACAAAATGATAGGGGTTGTAGAGGGCATCAAAATGAACAATTTTGTCTTATAAACCCCTGTTCGGAAATATGCCGTTTGGGCTGCAGCAAAAAAAAAGATCAGTTTCTTGAAACAGCTTACCTACAGTAATTGCTCAAAGTGTCCTCCACCTTGCTCAATACACAGCTGTGCACGATTGTTCAATGATCGGCGAACTCTGTGGCATACCCCCGGTATGTCCTGAACATGTGCGGATGCGGCCATCACTCTTCCCAGTAGCTCTTGTTGGTTGGGAACAGGAGTTTCGTACACTAAATCTTTCAGATGGCCCCAGAGAAAATAATCAAGTGGGGTCAGGTCGGGTGACCGCGCAGGCCAGGGCACAGGGCCACCTCGGCCTATCCACCTATTTGGAAGTTTGTCGTCCAAATACTGCCGCACTTGTAAAGAAAAGTGGGCTGGAGCGTCATCCTGTTGAAACCACGTGTTGGCTCTTATGTTCAGTGGCACATTTTCTAATAGTTCAGTGGCACATTTTCTAATAGTTCCGGTAGCACATGCTGTAAGAATCGACCATAAGCATGCCCATCCAAACGTGGTGGAAGCAAATATGGTCCGGTAATATGCTCGTCCACAATGCCGCACCAGATGTTAATTGAAAACTGATGTTGGTCTCTATGGATGGCTATGGCATGAGGGTTTTCTTCATCCCAAATGTGACTGTTACGGCTATTAAAATAACCGTCCTTTGTAAAACAGGACTCGCCAGTGAACAAAACGTAGCGACCAAAGTTTGGTTGCCTCAACTCCTGCTGCAGCCACCAACGACAAAAACGTCGACGCGGCAGATAGTCTTCTGGACCCATGGCTTGGACTTTTAAAAGGTGGTATGGGTGTAGTTGCTGGTCATGGAGAACCCGCCAAACAGTAGTTTGAGACGCTCCCATATCATGTGCAATAGCACGCATGCTTGTACGCGGATTGGCCTCTACATGATGCAGAATCGCTTCGTCAAATTCTACTGTGCGCCTTGTGAAGGGCCGCCCTGCTCCCGCGAGGTGTATGATGCTGCCACTGACACGAAGACGTCCATGAATCCTTGCAAAAATGGCGTGATGCGGATGAGGACGTTCTGGAAACCGTTGGGCGTAGATTCGCGAGGCTCGTCTTCCGTTACCACCAGCTTCTCCGTAAATTAAATGCATATCCGCAAGTTCCGCATACGAATAACGCTGCATTTTTACACTAAGGTACTGTTATTTACTATCTAGTTTGACGCACCACTCAGATAAATTAAATGAATCGGTGTGGAGAATTTACGATAACAAAAATGTAAACACGGCAGGCTTTTTTTTACAAACCGGCGAGACCATGAAATGTGCTAGACGAGCATTTTGTAGCTGGTGAATTTTTTGTTTCTCCTATGAGCTCTTAAGGTAAAATTAGCGGTAGTGCTCAAACGGCATATTTACGAACAGGTTTTTATAAGGCAAAATTGCATATTTTTATGCCCTCTACAACCCCTATCATTTTGTCGCAATAATTATGGAACACCCTGTATAATGACAAGTACTATGAACATATATAAATGATAGTTTTCGCATCGTATGCGAACTGCAACTGTTTATAGGCACATAATACTTTTCATCACCCTGTCCATTGGTGAAGGTGGAGACAGGTCAGCTTCGGTATGGAATATTTAGTGATGGTTTTCGCTGCGCTCGGCATGGCTGATAAAATGTTTCTTTCATTTTAAGTCTGAAGGGCTGTGACGTAATCTATGAACGAAATATGTCTAACAGGTGCGTAGAGCTACCAAGAATGAAAGGCTATAAAAACATTAACGCTAAAAGTTGAGGTACACCCGCTCCCATTCTACATAACCCCTACCACCAATGTTTTAGCTTCAAAATAATTTTCAAAAACGTTCAGGGACCTCGGTAACATCAAAAACTTTAAGCGACTTTTCTCTTTTCGTTTTTTGACCGTATATCTGTATCTATTTTCTATACATAACGTTTTTTTTTTGTCTTGTGTTAAAATTTCATAAGGGTTCGAGCGGTGCTTTCAGAGCTATATATGGGTCGAGTATTTGTATACAGGCACATAGGCAGGCCAACGGACATGAGTGACATATTTTTTTGAGATATACATATTAATATTAGGTAACATCAAAAAACACAATATCTCAATTTTGACACTTTCTGCGCTTTCTCAGCAATTAGCGTAGCATGGGTAAAATCAGGCGCTTTGTATGCCCCATATTAGCGTACCCTATGACCCACTAACTGACACCACTTGTAGCACGCACGCGATTCTTCCTATGCAATTACAGATTACATACTTGGTTTGTTCATCCGCAAGAAAGTGATGCAAGCTCAGAACAAAAAGATGGAGACAAAACAGCGTAAATGAATGGGTAGGTAATTTCTGTAAGAGGAACGCATAGAGCGACGGGATGCACTTGCAAAAAGAAAGAATTGTTCGTAGGTTTCGCTGTTCTGTATTGTATAGGCGTATTGTCGTAGCTCCAGGGAGAATGCATATACATATCGCGAATGAATGTGCTAATCACTGTAAGCTATTGTTTAGCTTAGAGCTATTTTATGATTTTTCGTGATGTGGCAATCTTGTTAGGGTATAGTTATTACGGGTCTTTCATCTGTTGTAACAACCCACGCAAATATATAGAAATACATTTCTGAACAATAACAACCAATGGCAAGTAATAGAAGTATGAGTATCTTAATACTCAAGCACGCGAGTTGATCTCTATGCTCCGCCCCTAACCGCCTTGCAGAGGTAAATATGATGAATGCTGTTGACAGTAAAACCAGCAAATTAGAAGCCTATGTTGACAAAATATCAAGTTATGTCAATAGTTCATGTGTGAAATAGGCCATGTTGGAGCAGTGGTCATAATGGAATGCCTACAATTATTACAAAATCGGGGTATTGCGCTCACTGAAATCTATCAAAATATTGTTGCAACTGTTGGAGGATATGCAGCTTCTTAGGACTTAGTCAAACACTGGTGTGGAGCTCTTGAGTGTGGAAATATATATTGTGAAAACCTACATGGCGATAGGCCCCCTATAACGGTATCGACTCCTCAAAGCGTTGAAAAAGTGCATGGTTTGCTGTCACTAGTTGAACGTGCACAGGGACTTATAATGAAAACTTAATCTGAAAACTGAGAGTTGCTCTTAGAAAGAGACTTTGGGACAAATTAACAGATAGAATAATGCTTTATCATGATAATAAGCCCATCCATACCTCCTGCATTGCTACACCAAGCAGGTTTTCAACCGATATATCCTAGATTACTCACTGTATTTGCCAGATCTCATCCCCAGTAATTTCAGATGATTTCCAAAATTAAAAGACATTTACGGGAGAAACATATTTGGCTGTTGGATAAAATATTTAGCAGGAGAGTATTGAACTGCTGGGTTACAGGTTGAAAAAGTATGTTGATATTAGTAGGGAGTATGAAGAAAAATAAAAAATAAAAATAAATACCATATATGAACTAATATAAATAGCTTTATTGCGAGTGGGTTGGTGGCGGAGATTTATTTATAGACATATCTAAATTTTGACTTCCACATCACTGTAAGAAATGGTTGTGCCGCGATTCCAGTAGCGTGAGCCGTTTTAAGAAATTAGTACTTGCAGTTGTGTAATAAATGATCATCCTTCTTGGATTACTTTTTATGTATTTTATCTTGCAAATTTAAAAACAATGGCGTCTAGTAGATTGACCCTTGATTTCCCACGCAACGCTGTTATTAAGTTATAACGGATCATCTTCAGAACAAACTAGATCCTCTGAGCAAAAATTCAGTCAAACAGGTCCATACAATTAGTCCATAGACTATCGGTAGAGCATCTGTAAATGTTTCGGTAGAGCATCTGTAAATGTCGCCTCTCCCCGGTCAGACTTGGCAGCGCGACCAGAGCATAGGAAACGATATGGCTGTGGTGCGGCAGAAATACCTGTAATCATACTAAAACAACAAAACAGCCGCGGTGGGTACGTGCGCAATCCGCCTGCTGAGAATATTTTTCTAATGTAGGGAGAGGTGATGCCTAAAATATGTATAATAGGTGCGTAGAATTACCAAGGTTGGGAGTGAATAAATGTTACAAAGCTTGAGCGACTTTAAATCTTTTTTGATTTTGGCCCTTAGCTTTGCCGCCACTAAATTGATTTTCAAAAACGACAGGCTTTTAAGTCCTTGGCATTCCTTGGCATAGTAGTAACATCGTGTAAAAGTTTCGTTGAAATCCGAGCGGTATTTTTCAAGTTGTATTCAGTTATAAGATTACCGGACAGACCGACAGACAGACCGACAGAAATGAGTGACATGGCTTTCTGAGATGTGCATGTCATACGAGGGCCACGTTATATATTTTGAGATACACAAAAACTAAAAACTATTTTTCGAAAACTAGTTTATGTACAAAGTATCCTCCTCCAGCATCAATGCACTTTTGTAGCTTGACCACGCACATTTTTTTTTCAAATTTTTGAAGAGCCAGAAGTCGCATATTGCCAAATCTAGCGAATAAGGCAGATACTCCATCATTTTGATGTAGCGCTGGCCTAAAAAGTCTACAGTTAGTTGGGCAGTGTGGCTAGTGGCTTTGTTGTGGATTGCACGCAACAATATTTTTTTAAATGACGATGATCATGCAAAATGGTGTGCACTGTTGCGGATCCTACCCCAAGAGTTGCCTCTATAGTCGCATATGTACAGCAAGCATCTTCTTCAATTAGCCGCTAAACTTTAGCATTTTTTTCCTAGAATCTCACTAGAACATGGACTACCACTACGTTCTTCATCAGCCAATGAAACCCGCCCTCTTTCAAATTCAGTATACCAGCGAAAATCACTTGCCCGGGGCGGAGCTTCATTATCAAGTACCTGTTATAACCGTTCGATACATTTACGTTCAGTTAAACCGAATTTAAAGTCATAGTAAATCATAGCGCGATAACTCTCTTGAGACAATTCCGTGTTTCGTCTTAAACTTGTTTAAACCGCGTGCACTGTAAGATGATTGCAAATGAACTGAATGCGGTGACTTACTAATAAAAGACTGCTCTTTCTGCACTGTTGGCTGTTTTAACTAGTATAGTTAATGCCCATCTCAAAATATATAGCGTGACCCTCGTATAACATCCAAAAAACGTAATTTCTCATTTTCGAAATTGTTCGCGATTACAGTACTTCCACACCAGTAGGCGTGGGAAGTAATCAAGAATAGATATGTAAACTTCTTTGTATACAACATTGAGGCTGCTAAATTGTATGTAACATGGACCCGTATTACGTTTAGATTTAGTATGTTCGAATGTGAAAATAAAATAACAAAAGAAATCCCCTCCGGTGGAAGATGCTACTAGCTACCGTGTACAAAGCAGTTACTGTAACTTTTTGGTCATTAACGGTTTGCTAGTAGTTTGCCCAAGGGCAATCGAGTGTTTCGTTACAGGTGATTGACTAATTTGAATGACTTGGTTATCGTGACTTAAGCATGTAGCTGCCGGACTTTTTTTGAATCATGATGGGAACCATATACATCTTATGTTACATCAATACATATTGCAGCGTATGCCAAATGGTGACTTTTTATAGGAACATTTTTGACACCTTGGGTAACGGGTTCGTCATGTTTCAATCAATTTGCACGAAACCTTAATACATTATACACCTAATACTTTTTCATACAACCCTCTATCTCCTGGAGGAAACCATATGAAAGTCCGCTGACAGACGCAGTGGTGAACTTTACAATATGCAGAATTTTTCGTTGCAGCGGGCAGGTTGGAATATTTCGCATGTCGAAGATATTGTCTATCATTTTGAGCCTTAAGGGCATAAGTCCAAGGAAATTTATGTGTTAAATATGTCTATAGGTGCGTAGAATTACCGGAGCTATACGCGTATAAATATACTAATGCGAAGAACCTGAGATCTACCCTCCTCCATCACCTACCTACATTCCGCAATTCTTGAATTCCACAATTTTGTTCTCTGAAAATAATCATGATCCTCTATAACGTCAAAAAAGTTCGAGCGGTTTTATTCCTGTTTGGGCTTTTTCTCCACCGCCACTGGACTGATTTTCAAAAACTACAAAGCTTTTAGTCCTTCATCAAGATCCGCATAATACTTTCCAAGTTATAGCAGGCAGCAGGCATTGACATAAGACCTGTCACCGACTAGTACCTCACAGACGTTAGGCGGGTACCCGTACCACGTGATTTTTTGACATTCGGACGACGTCACATCCGTCTTCTCCTATTCCCGTTCTTCGCGAAAATTTGAACATCGATTCCCGGTAGTGCACTGTCCACGGTGTAGGACTCGCGAAAAAATCCTTATAATATCCAAAAAATATATTATCTCACTTTTGACATTTTTTGCTTCCTCGCCCGTGAAGTGGGATGTAAAAAAAACATTAAATCGAATGTGAATGGTACCTATTGTAAAAGTAGTAATGATTTTTTCCTGATCACGTAAATTGTGAGTTTTTCTGCTTCGATAACCCAACGACTTCAAAGGCGATAGTGCATATCCTAAGATAAGATCAGCTTTGATCCCGCAGTGCAGCCCTTTTGAAAGACGGGAATTTTCTAAGAGTGCCTGCGCACACCAGGTATAATAAGCGCCAAGTTAATGTGACTAATGATTAGAGAAATGTGGAACTGGTAGAAGCGCAGTTAGGCAGGAATGCCGTGAAAAGCGTCGAGTGTAGCCGTTACTGAAAAGGAGAGGGTTGCTCAATCTTTTAGCTGCGACTCTCACAGGGTACTGTAAATTTAAGCTAGGGCTGTCCTTTATTAGACTTTGAAAGGATTACCTCTGTTAAAAATACTATAGAGGAGGACGAATCCCTATTTCACCTCCTATACAAGTGTGTTGCATGTCGAGCTATTTGAAGCTGGAACAGCCGCCATAAATTAGATACATGGGCAGGAATACCATGAAGTAGACTTAGTTTGACTTTGAGACGTTGCAAGATTTAAGTTCAAGTATTGGTGTACAACAAAATTCGCCAAAAGTGGAATCAAGAGAACTACAAGTAAATCACGTAAGCTTAAACGAAAACGAACAAAATGGGACCAAGTAGGTTGACTCGACATTTCTTATGCAACACTGTCATCAGTTAATGAATGATCATTTTCGGCACAAGTTAGACCCTCTGAGAAACAAGTTAAAGTTGGTCAAACAGGCTTATACAATTATTCCATAGATATATTTTCTTATCCTACCAATAGCATCGTCCATCTGACAACGTCCCCCATACGTCACCGCTCGATGAACCCACTCGTCAGCATCGGCAACATGGCAGTGACGGAATGACACTCATGAAGGAGACTGTAGCACCGGTCAACCCAGAGGGAGACGCGTGTCGAAGTTATTTCTCTATTATTCTAAGTTGCAAATGTACGGGGAAATCTATGATGTATGAAATGCATCTAATAGGAGAGTAGACTTACCGAGGCTAGAAGCGTATAAATATATCACCGACAGGAAATTCAGACACGGGGAAAATTTTTCGACGTAGGGGAGATCGGAGTAAGATGACGATACTAAGAGAAAAAGGCAATACAAAGGAAGTATCTTTATTTAAGAGTTTAATGCATGTAAATACAAACATGTTTATGATTCTGTGTAATGTTAATCTTACCAAAAATATGAAAATATGGACGAATTTTCACCAAATAACCAAAAAACATAAAACTCCATTTTTTTGGGGTAAGATGACTATTCACAAGAATCACAATAAAACCTTCCATGACCCTGATATCAGCTACATGCTTCGTGCCACCATGATAGGCAATGATAGCATTGCAACCATCTTCAGTTGGTGGGTCACTATATTCTTCGTTACGTGCAGAGCATCCACAAATCTCACTACTGGGACCACAAATATCTGCAGCAGTGGGATCGACAGCACTGGGACCTGCAACATTAGCAGCACTGGGATTGACATCACTGGGTCCTGCAACATCAGCTGCACTTCGCAATATTTTTTTGTGGCGTTTTTGTGCTCTATTTTCTTGAAGTGAAGGTTTCTTTCCTTGCTCTTTTAATCGCTTCTTTTCTTGTCTTAGTTTTTTCTTCTCCTCTTTTTCTTCAATTTCCTTTTGTTTTTGTTCTAGTTGTGATTTCATTGGGGTGCCACTTATGACAGAAGATGACATCTTTTTTCCAGGGTTAGAGGACCGCTCGGATATTGCAATTGGCCTTATGTTCCAAATGGTAGGACGGGGCTCATTTGAAGTGTTTTTTCTAAAAAGAGCTATCGTTTATGTGTCTCTCTTTGACCGTTTGTGGAAGTCTTAAGAGTTTCATTTTTGATATGGTATGTTCAGGTGCCGTAACAGATTTTATTTTTTAAGTCAACACATTCAGAGGTATTTCAGATTCATTATCAGTGGACTCTGAATCCTCGTTTTCTATTAATAACCTGGAATCAACGTCATCATTATTTATCACAAGAGCATCAGTCACTTCAGGTTGTTCAATCACTATCGTCAAATACCAGAGGATTAAAAGGTTCAATGCCGCAAGCTTTAAACCCATTTACGGCATTATTTACAGTGGCTGCCCTGCAGTAAGCCTCTCCAAACAAAGGTCCTAAATTTTTGTCAGTTATTGAAATTCCTGGACTATTAATTAAAAAAAATAACACATTTGGTTGTAAAATGTCCGAAAAATGAGACGTCTAGCGGTTGCAGACGGTGGGTTATGAGAGGAGGAAACCCCACCAGCACAATACAATTTTCTCGGCAAAAGTTGATTCCCGGAAGGGAAATATGGGAACTGTGTTTATCGACCAGTACCATCAATAGACGGTTTTGTGTAATGGGCGAAGTGTTTTAAGTAGGCAAGAAAAGTGTTCGCCGTCATCCAGCCTAAAGGTTCTGCCCTACCATCAGAACCGGGAGGGCAGCCATTTAACAGTTCGTGTTTCATTCTAATGCGGCCAAATATCAAAAATGGTGGTACGTATGACCCGGCAGCATTCATTGCACACACCAACGTTGTATTTCAACCTGTTTCAGCAGTGACAATTTTAGCAACACGTCGTTGGCCTTTTGGAGTGATGACTTTTGGCAGCTTTGCTGGTACCGGTGAAAGACCAGATTCGTCCGCGTTATAGATGCGGTCTGCTTTAAATTTGTGCTTAGTCCTAACCTCTTTCAAAATTGCAAAAAACTTTTCTATAGCAACTTTATTAAATCCTCTCGGCATTCTGTAAAAAAAATTGGTTTCGGTATTTTGCTTGCTTGCCCAGTGTGCAAATTTAACAAACTTTGAGGTTAAAATATAAACAAAGACAAAACATAAAACAATTTTACTACTGGCAATAACTATTAGTATTGAAGAATTATTTGTATCGAATTGGGTTTGTTCACTTACCTGAGAACGACACAAATTCTTATTAAATTCGGAAAAATATTATAACGGACACCATGAAAACAGCTGTTTGCGTATGAGTGCTACAGAAGTAAGAAGGCTGGTCAACTGCACACTAATCTTAATGCGGGGCATTGATACCTAGATGGCGCCAGCAGAAACATTTCAAAAATTAATTCTGTTACTTAAATATAAGAAGTTCGTCATCTTACCCCGTTCGTCATCTTACCCCGATCTCCCCTACACTGGATAATACGGTGCATCGTTTCTATTTTTCTATGAAAATGCGTTTCTAACAAATCGCCTCTTGAAACAACATACTACACGGCACAATCCGTTCGAAAACAGTATTTGTTTTGTTTTGAGTGTGTATTTGTTGTGATGTGAGTGGTTTGGTGAATACATGTTTAACGGATATATGAATATTGCTGCAACGATAAGCCGACATTAAGCCTTTAGAAATTGTTAATAAATAATAGTTTGAATAACTAAAAAGACACGCTTTTATAGCTAACCGAACTAAAAAGTGTAAAATATGTTTTAATTACAAGCAGCTTATATTCCAGTAGTAGATGGTCGAACAATCAATCTCAATGAATGAGCTCAAAACCAAATTGTAATAAAATTCAAGTTATCAACAGAATAATTAAATTCAGAGTAAAAAGCGTGGGGTGCTTGATATATTAAATGTTACAATCATTCTATTGGCAACTATCTGTGAGAGGAGGGTTATAAAAATGTAGCAAAATGCACTCCACGCTTTTTACTCTGAATTGAATTATTCTGTTAATAACTAAATTTTATTATAATTTTATTTTGAGGTCATTAATTATGATTGATTGTTCGACTATCTACTACTGTAATATAAACTCCTTGTAATTAAAAATTATTTTCTACTTTTTAGTTCGGTTTCGCTGTAAAACGTGTGTTTTTTAGTTATTTTAACTATTATTTATTTTTCATTTTTTAGTTCAATTTATCAATTAGTTTTTTGTGGACAAGTGGTACTTAAATGTCTTACGAATCATTTCGTAAACTAATCTATTTATTTAAAGCTTCACTGTTGCATGGGGTTTTTCCTGTTAACTTAGAGCAATCAAGTCCTTCAATCCGAATACCATCTAAAGATCTTACACGACTAAGTGCTACATAAACTTGTCCAGCAGCAAATAGCCGCGAGCCTAGATAAATGACTGCATGGTAGACTGTACAACCTTCCATCTTGTGGCCCAACTCAGGATTAATGGCAACATTCGCAATGAATAAGGTGAGAATGCACTACATTGAAAAAGTACCTTCCTCCGAAACTGCACGCATGCGCAGGTCGCGCGCTAGCTCTATCTCTCTTACTACGCTACAGAGGACCTATAAAAATGTATCAATCCTGGCGGTCCTAATAAGGATAATGAAAAACTGTTATCAAATTATTGCATTGTCATCAGTCCTTGATACGTGTGCGAAGTTTCAAATCAATCAATCTTCTGGAAATTGGTGAAAATTATGCTCAAAGATTCCGTTACATTCATACATAGAGGCCAAGCTGATAAAAGCGTATTAAAAAAATAAAAAAGGCTTACCACAATCTGCCTCCTGTGACGATTGAAGTCACGACCCCTGTTTTACAAGACCAGCGCTCTGTCACTGAGCTACAAAGGCTTGTAGTTTCAACATTTGAAATCCGTGGATTTTTATTATCATATCTGCTTTTTACAGAATTTTATGAATAAGGATAATGGAAAACTGTTATCAAATTATTGCATTGTCATCGGTCCTTGATACGTGCGCGAAATTTCAAATTAATCAAACTTCTGGAAATTAGTGAAAATTATGCTCAAGGATTCCATTACATACATACAGGCCAAGCTAATGAAGGCGTATTAAAAAAAGAGCTCGCTAGATATGACTACCATTTTCATAGAAAATTTTAGCTTTGTTGTGTTTGTGTTATCATTATGAACGTGATTCTGTGGTTGGCTAATGCTTTCAGAATCTATTTTGCGAAAGTTCAAAAACCTCATGTTAATAAAAAAATATTCCTGTATAAGAATAGATAACGGCATTCGGCTAATTTTTTTTATCCACGATATATAGAGATAAAAATAGGTCTAAGCAGTTTCATAGACACGCTTAGAAAATGAGGCAGTACTGCGAAGAGGCAGGCACATAAAAATCATGAAAAAATTGGTTTTTCTTATTGAATAATTCACATGGTACCAATACACTAATTTTTCGCGATATGTAACCCTTTATTCTAAATGTTCGTTTTCAGTGCTCTAGCGCAAAATCTGATAAGCTGAGACAAGAACTATCATGTAGAACATTTTACTTAACCAGATTGTAAAATATTACTCCGACATTGAGGTTCTTCAGCGTTCATCCTATGAAATGATTTACTTTTAGAAATGAGAAGAAAATAATAAAATAAAATCACCCTTTAGACGATAAGATTTTTATAAGGCTAATTGTTTCAGATGGGCTGATGCCTGACTTATTTATTTATTCTTAGTACTATTAACTATTGCCATGCCACATTTCAGCCTCTCATAAATTTCTCTGAGAATTCAATACCTATCACAAACCGATATGCGAAATGTCCAGACCTTATCTACTTAATCCTTCTTTCCCTAGACTTATTTTCTTGGATTACCCTTTTTGGGAAAATATAAAGAAAGAGTTCAAATATTTAAAGCATTTTCTCCTATTTGTTTTTTTTTTAACTTGTAACTTCTGAATGATTGGTGTGTTTGAAATATATAATGGTTAATTTTTGACAAGACGTAGAAAGACCATTAGCTTTGCATCTCTTGGTTTTATTGATCTGTAGCAATGCAATATGCAAATTAGGAGAAAACCATTATTACTTACTGGAAGAGCAAATTAATTAAAATAATGCCCTGTTTATGCATCTCCCCAGCAGAAAATCATATCCCTAGTATGTTGAAACCACCACGGAACTATTACAAATACTAGAAATATAAACATCAATACACGTGGCTTTATGACTGAAAGGTTAATTATGTAAAGTGAAGGAAACGTTATTTTTCAGAACAGGCGAGATTTATCAAATTTCGGCACGAAATCACAGATGGAATCCTTAAGAATGAAGAAGGACTGTAAACCCATAAAAAAGAACAAAAGCAATAAGGAATTCCGAAATAATATTCGCAATTTCAATAGCTGCTATCGTTTTGTTATAAAATTTTAACGCTTCTAGGTATAGTATAAGAATATCTAGCTAGAGCAGTCGCTCAAATCCGCGTTCCTAAGAATGATGTTAAAAGTTTCTCCTTACTTCCTACCATATGTAATGTCACAGTTGTTGAACCCACAAGTAGGTACTTTCAAAGTAATTTTCAACTGTTGTAGTAGTAATATAACAACCGCTTTTTGAAGACGCTAAGAGGTATCTCCACTTATGTGGTAGCTGAGTCAGTACCCGACAGTAGCCATCGAACATGTAAAAGTATAATGCACTTTTGTGCTCACATCAGTACCCCAATCAAGTAACCCGTACGTTCTATTCATGCAAGATTACTACCATAAAACTTCCATGTCTTTTGATGACAGGAGCCTTTATGCAGCAATTTAACGACTCATAGTCCAGAAGACTTATTCAAAGATGGAATACAATATTTAAGCAATGAACCACCAACTAACTGTGTTTTGTAGCCACTATGTCAGAGTAGGCTAAGGCTAGCAGAATCCAAATGCCTGGCGGACCCATTTGGTACATCTAGAACCGGGCTGTATCATGGAGGAGAAATCAGAAGAGCAAATTCCTTTGATATATCTACAGAAGATAGCTAAATCACCAACAAACGTCTTTGTGAGAAGGGCTACAGACTAAGGAAGTGTCACCGGTCCGTTGAACGGACACTAAGCCGTGTATGAATAGCGATAATATATTATCTAGGCTTTGTACAAAGCAGCTTCTTCACAACAGCTCCTGTGATTGACGAAACGATATTCTAGTCAATCTCTTTCTCAAGCTGCAACATAACTACTAGACTATCAGATACAGTACACTGAATGCATCTTCCTTGTTGTGTCGAAAATAAAAAAAAAACAATTTTTCAGACAAGTAGAGCCCACACGGTTCACGACAGGTGCCCATAAATATTATTCTAACAATGACACAGGATTATTAGCTATACATCGTTGATTGATGGAGGATAGGTACATAAACAGATGAAATGATGTGACAGGCACTTTTACCTGTTGGCCTTCTTGGTCGCCAGTCGCTTGTATGAAACTGTTATCATTACCTACCCCCACGAATCTATGGGTCAAAAGTTGTTCATGTCGGAATTCAATGCAACTAGAATTGTTTACCCCCAGCCTATTGTAAATTTATCAATTTCAGTTTGATAATAGGGCTTTTTGTATTGTAATTTTGACTGATATCTGATGTACATACGTAAGACTAAGCATACTTATTCGCTAGGTGTGTGGTCACAGTGCCACCTAGCAGGTTTCGGACATAAATATTTGTGCTTGACTTGACACAAGCAGTCTAAAAATGTATAATGTGAATTTCAAAATGTCAACTCTATTTTGATCTTATAAATGATGACTACGAAATATTTGCACGTCTCATGACACAGATTTCGAGATCATATATACATTTCAGTATTTGGTCGACGATGTTTCCACTTGAGCAACAATCGATTTAGTTCCCCTCACTATGCACTTTGCTACTGGCAAATAGAGTACACGGTACTTAAAATAATTACCTCCGTAAGTAGGTTTGATTTTCCGAAAGATCTTCGTGATAACGCGGCTATACTCATAATAGTTACTCATATCTAGGTCGTAAAGGCGTAAAGAAGGTAGAGCATAGCTCGCGGCGTGAAATTAACGGACGTAAACATACGATAATTTGATAATAGCGGGCGCTAAGGTTACTTTACCACCACAGGGCTTAAAGAAGGCTGTGCGCTATTAGGTGAAATTTTACGCCCGGCAGGGGTATCATGTAAAAAAACTAAAAAAACGTCAAAAATCCCGACAAAATGACATCTTGCAGAGTAGGTAGTTCTTAGTATGCAAATAGTTCATCCCACGTTTGCTCGCTATGATCGCTGTGAGCGTCATCAAAAGCGTCCATCTATGGAGAAATGACGCAACGATACGACATGAATTGTTCGTTGCTTGTTGGTTGCAGAAAACCGAGTAGTCTGTAGTGTTTATCTCTGAGAAGATGTGAAAGAAAGTTGGTTGAGTATCAAGATCGCATCTGGATGATTATGTGTATTGGTCTGAACGCGTATAAAATCAGTGGTATTTGTTTTGTGAGAAAATTATTACTGAATTATTACTATATATAGCTGTGCCCGATTGATTATTTATATGTTGTCCTATGTTGGAGAGAGGTTGGCCCAAGGTATAACATGGCCACGCAAGACAACTTTTAAAATATACTCTACTGTCTACTAGGTTCTACAAGTCTATCCGTAGCGAAATTTTCTCGAAATCGATGAACAAAACTTAAAAAAATGCGAATGAAAATTAAAATTTGACGCCTTGAAGTTTGTACGCTAGGCTCAAAACAAAAACACCACCAATCTTGTTATTCTTGTACTTGCAGGTACAATGTATTGTATTGTATTGTGAATTCCAGATAGCTTTTTAATAGAGTATCTAGTAATACACTGTATCTACATGATACAATCAGAAACTGGAAAATTGTAGAAGATAAGCTATGCAGAAGTATTTGTTAGCATTTTCTTACTGTGGTATCGACGGAGCCATTTCGAACATCAGAGCTTCAATTTTCCTATTTTCATTTGCACACAAGTGCAACGATTTCAGGCTATGGATAGTCTTGCAGAGCCGAGTAGAGTACTTCAACAGTTGTCTTGAGTGGCCATGTTATCTTTACTCGAGCCAATAATGTAATAACTTTTTTACGTTTCATAAATCAATATTCCTGTCTGTAGCATATCTTCTCACCTATTACTTCACCAACCAGGGATTTTCTTTTCTTATCTCTCTCATTTTCTTCGTTTCCTTTCCAGCTATAGTATACAACTTACAGCTTACACCTCCAATAATTCCATCTCTGAAGCAGATGTTACATCACATCAGAGCCAAACATAGACAGCTGAAGCATCATGACATTTAGGCAATACGTACAGCTACAAAACGTGTTCACATCAAGTGTACAACAGCTAGTGTAAAGCTGACATCTTGTAGAAAGGCCTACGAAAAACCCATGAAATGTAAAAAAACCCCAATAAATGCCACGTTTCAAGATAAGTAATACCCGTGCCAAAAAACTATTCCTAAAGTACATTTTACCGCCCGGTCGTAAATAAAGGAAATGTATTTGTAGCAGGTTGCATATTGCGGTAAGTGATTACCTTACAAGATCCGTTTCTTCAATTGCGGCATAACACAATATTTCAGACGTAAAAGCCTAATTAAAAGTTATGAGTTAGTTAACCACGAATACAACTTGAAACACCAATTACGGACAACTGATAGTTACCCAAAGTTAACCTGCGACTGAAGTACCTGGTGCTGCAGTATAATCTGTACTTTAGGGGTATCGTCAGACGTTCCTAAAATTGTAGGACGCCTTTATGACCTCCTTGATTTTCATAGTTTTCTACTGTTCCGAGTCAGCACTCCATTTTGAGGTTATGTTACAAATATTTATTTGCATCAAATTGTCCATGTTTTTGATTTATATTATCTGTTATGTAGTCTTCAATTTCCTTCAATTCAAGAAGAAAAGATGGCCGGACAATAGGAGAGCGCTGTACTCTGACGCGGAACAGTAGAAATCTAGAAATATCTCAGCCGTTCTGAAGCAGAGAAAAGACCATGAAAATCAAGGACGTCATTAAGGCGACCTACAATTGTAAGAACGACTGATAATACGGCCATTGCTAGGAATTAACTTCCTAGGCGGGCGAGCCTTGAGTCGACCGATTAGTAGCTAACCACTCACCCCCTAAACAGTACTTTAATGTTATGGATTAAAATCCCTCTTTCAAGTTTCGTACACGGTGAAGAATTCAGCTGTCCAAGAGAAGAAATATGAGAAACTTGGGAAACATGGAGCAAGCAGGCTTGAATACGTTCTGTAATTTTTCATAATATTTTTGATACTCGTAAATATCACTCTGTCAGCGGTCTGTAGATACTGTGGCCGTACCAACATGAACAGCCTCGTTCCAGAACAAGCCATGGAACACGTGAATAATAATAATTAAACTCACATCATCCGGTTTATTTTATTGATGTTCGATGTTCTAGCATCTTTCTTATTTGTTCGAAACTAATTAATAACGGGAAAAATATGTTCCAGATAGAATTAGGAACGGTTATTTACATAGAAGTTCAAGCATGTGCAGTCGAAAATGAAGCGTCGCGTTAACGACTGGAGGGAGCATGTTGGATGTTTTGTTTCCTTGTTTGCGTTCATAGTTCTTTGGTTTGCATCAGTGTTCTGTGCTTTACATTCGAAAGTAAACATTTTAAAGTGTATATAACTTCATTGTTTGTTCAAATTGGTATTGTTCTGTTGTGCTCCATTCTATTAAAACGAAATCCTCCATGATTAGGAAAATCAAATGGAAATTCCACCTAAAACGCTTATGAATTCACAGAAGTAGGAAATCGTTCTAGCAGAGTTAGTTCCGATATTGGAATATATAATGAAAAATTTCATTCTGACAGGACTCCATGATTTTTTATCAAAAAAGTAATTTAAATGTATGTAGTTCCACTTAGCTCCAGACAATCGTGGAGTCATATTGAGATGTATGTTCTAAACATGACTGGAACATTTTGCTGGATAAAGCCTAAGTAATATGTTTAATCTAATGCATGAATAATGGAGCTATGGCCGAGATTCCAGAGGTGAAGGTCGAATTTGAAACACCCCGTAGAGGCCTCAAGGATTACTGGATAGACAGAAAAACAACAGATATATATATATATATATATATATATTCCGCTATTTCAATACTTCCCTCACCTACCAGCGTGAAAATTAAAATAGCAGGCGAAACCTACACATTGAAGATAAACCGGGAATACCCAAAATTTACATGGAAGCTTTCTCTCTCTCGCTTTTTCTTTCTCTCTTGGGTCTGGAGTGCAGACAGCTCCGGCCGCCACCGTGCGTGGATATTAAAATTCCTGAATCACAAGTGGCCCCATAACTGATACGATGCTTATCGCTTTGCTCTTATTTGGTAATCTTAGTTGATGGCTTTCATGTCCAAAATCACTTATATTGAAACAGTTTTATTATAATGCCATTAATCTGGACAAATGGCTCCTACGTACCTGACCAGTCTGAAATATACCGGTGTGTAAGAGAAGTACCAAGAATTTTTTCAGCAAAGTTTGTAATGCAATTTATTTATACCTAAGATATCATTAAGACTGAGCTTTTGAGATCATGAATGCCAGTGAATGCTGTAGAAGTAGAGAAGACATGTAAATGTGGCAAACCAGTTTCTTACTATATCAAATAGAAAGAAGGTTTACTACTGATAGAGTTTTTTCTAGATACACTAGTGAATCAAAATGCTTATCCACCACACCAAGGCAATATCGCTTTAATTAGTACCAGCATGTTATTTAGAAAGGCATCCTTGATTTGCCGATCGAACATGGAGAAGTCTACCATCTCTCGTTATTATAATTCGAGGGCTATCCAAAGATTAATGTTGTACTGTAAATGACAGCTTGAGGTGAATTCTCGGAGATTCCAGCCTTTCTCCATAAATTTGTATTTCTGTATCCGAGAATCATAACGGAAAGCAAATTGTTGAATACTAGTACGCTGCTGAATCGGAAAATGCATAATGTATTTCCCAGAAAAATCCCGAGGCATCAATTACGCCATGAAGCCCTAGCAGTCTATCGCTCCTCTTCCCAGAAATACTATTTCCTGAAAAATAAAATCTTCTGGACCAGCGGTTTAATGACGCAGCGGCTATTTGTTAGGGTCCCATTTATTACAAAAGATATGTTGCAACGGATGCATATTTGAACATTCGAATATGGTTACGCATCTTGTTCTGTAATTTTTAAGCTAAAAGCTTTACGCGGACATGATGGCGATAACAAGTTAGTTATCTAGCTAAGTCCGTCCGATCACAGGCGGCCAACCATGGGCAGCTAATTCATGCTGCTTGGAAGCTCCTCAGCATGGTGTAGGCTTGGCCCCGGGACAACGATCCAAAGCTGAGGAACTCTACTCTATCCAGAGTCCAGGTCTATCGTAATGGTTAATGATTCTGGTGATAGATGGTACTTTGTGCTCTCTTATTTAAATGACAACAAGGTTACGCTAGGGACACCGATTTTGAAAAGGTATGTGGGTTTGCTTAGGAAGTACAATCACAAGCTATAATTAGGTGGATAAGTAAATTGATGCCTGAATCGATAAAAGTAATAAGGATATATGAGGAGGAACTCAACAATAACCGGAATAGCATTATAGTGGGCGGAGCTTGTGTAGTACACATTTCTACCCCTAAAGGCGTACAATGCAACTCATTATCAGTTCATTGCCACCTGAGTTGTCGATCTGGCTTGTTTCGTTCCTCTGTGGTCATTATTTTTGCTAGAAGTGTTTCGTGCATGTTTCGTTTTTTACGATTACAAGCTTTAGTGAGCAACGTGCAGCTGTGAAATTTTGCTTTCTAATTGGTAAAAATGCTATTGAAATTCGAGGTCTTGTGGTATTTGGAGGTTTTAAGAGATTGCGAAACAGTGCTCGGAACAAAAGACCCGATTTGTGGCAGCCAGGAGACTGGTTCTTCCACCACGATAATGCACCTGCGTACCCAGCCATCTCTGTTCGACAGTTTCTGACTAAAAATGGCACGGTTCCGCTGCCTCACGCACCTTATCCGCCTGACCTGGCTCCGTGCGCCTTTTTCTTATTTCCACGGATGAAAAGAAAAAACGAGGGAAGATCTGTCAGACATTTCCAAGGAAGACTTCAAAAAATGTTTCGAGCATTGGAAGCACCGGTGGGACAAGTGTACTAGTTGTAGTGGACAGTATTTTGAAGGAGGTAAGGTCATTTTGTGAAAAAGTTAAAAATAAATAACTTTTAAAAAATAATTCCAGTCCTCAAAGTTGGGCAATAATAAGCATATTTTTTAGTAATATATATATATATATATATATATATATAAAAAATTAAAGCTTCCGCCTTTTGTTGGGTACTTCGACAAAATTTAAGCAAAGAGGACTCTTTATACTTTTTTTAATTCTCTCTAGCTTTCAATGGACTTTGCCATCATCATCAGGAGAGTAGTATGTGAGGATGTTGCTAATTGTAGTTTACGTATAGGATGAGGGAAACGTCCAGTAACATGGTGAGAGCTGGATAGATTGTACAGTAGTCAAACTTATATAAAATATGACAAGAACAAGTTAAAAACAGATTAAAAATTATTTCAAAATTTAAGCATTACATCGTGAAGCCACTTGATGATTGCACAAATTAGTGGTCCTTGTGCAATCATCAAGTGGCACTATTTCAAGCAAAAGTCCATGCAACTGGGGGAAATCTAATAGGTCTAATATAATTACACCAACATCAAAAATTGAGATACACCCTTCCTCAACCGACGGAAACCTTCCACCCCGTTTTTGTAATGCTTTGAAGAAGTATCAATATCCTCTGCAACCACAAAAAAAAACTAAGCTTGAATGATTTTTGTTTTCTCGTTTTTGACCTCTTTCACCGCCGCCCTGGCCGATTTCCAAAAACTACGAAGTTCTTACGTCCTTGGCAAGCTAGCGGATAGACCAATAGATCGACAGACCGACGGAAATGAGTGACAATATTTTTTGTGATGTATATGTCATATAAAAACGTAATATCTCATTTACGAATTATTCGCGATTACAATACTTCCTTGCCAGTAAGCGTTGGAAATAAAATATCTATGTGGTGAGAGATTGCGTCAATACCCTCTGAGTAGCCAAAGCAAAGTAACCTTGATATGGGTAGGAGTTTTTCTGAAAACATACGGTAAATCGCCCGGTAGAGTCCTTCAGTGCTGTGACTAGAATACCTGTATACATCAAGCATTCTATGAAAGTAGGGTCCGGTCGAAGCTCCGGCATTGGCCTCAACTTCGCCATATTTGGCCAGAGAATTCACCTTTGATCATATATATTCGGCCAAAGAAGACCAAAGGTACTCATAACAGTAATGGAGAGTTGCGTACCGTATTAGTGGCGCTAAGAAATGTTAGCATATATAAATATAGAGTTTTGGTCCATTTATCTCTGTTGAAACCGATTAGGTACCCATATATTTTAGATTGCAGTGAGTACCAGTGTACACATTTTGTCAGATCATCACTCCTGGAGGAAAAGCATTGCAAGACAGAGAGGGTGGCTTACTATATGGTATTGGTATGCTACTGTTTTTCGTCCAGACCTTGTTTATACATACCTATAAGGTTTGGTAAAAGATTCACTCCATAATTATCGCAGGAATCAACCTTGTCCATTTAATCTGCTTAACTTATCTTTCTGAAAAATGTTCCTCAGAATCGGGTTTTTCATACTTCCCCTACGCGAATGTGAAATTTCTATTTTAATTACTGTTTTTTTTTATTGTAAATGTCTTTTTAATCAAGAAGTTATTAATGATTGCATTGCTTTATTTATCAGACTTATAAATGGGTTAAGAGAGGATGGCAATATCAGGAGATTTGAGTTTATTCCCGGAAATACTAAGAATTCTATAATTTTCTAAGTGCCGCTAATATGTTAATGAAAAACGCGGCTCCAAATAAATATCACAAGGCTTACATTATTTTCATCTGAATCCAAACGATTTGACTGGAGTTTGTATTCATAATCATCCAATAATCTCGTTTTGTCTAATGTTAACAAGTTTCTTTCTCATAACACAATCCGCGTGTTTAATTAACCAAACATTCAGCTTCAGTTTCAGTCGCAGGTTGTGTTAAAGGCCAAAAGAAATGTTCTCCGGTCGGACCCTACATAGTCTGGAATTGTGAATTAACCAATAAGGACAAAGACAAGTAAAATAGTTCTTAAGTGTCGGAAGGCAGCACTTACAAACGATCTGCATAGATTTAGTAGGAAACCCATAAGGGCCATGAAAGGTCTCATAAAGGACACCACTGTCACTATCAGCTACAAGTAGGTTAGGCAGAAAAGACAACACAATGCTAGTATTTCCTTGTGTATGAGAGACCCAAAAGAGGAATGATATATGCAAAGTCTAGTGTTAAAGCTATGATGTAGTTTGATTTGAGAATCTGTTACAGTGGTTCAGGCAGTGAATATGAGGGCTACAATAGATGCATGCAGGTCGAAGTGATGTGAGCCCCTTACTGTTATCTAAGATAATTCACATCAGTACTTTAAATACTTTGTCCGTCAGCTATTTGTTAGACTGTTGTATGGCGACTTGTATGTCTGTTGGCCTGCCGACCTACTTATACTTAGTGACAAAGAAAATATAACACTTACTAAAAATGTATAAACTTTGTATTTCGATTTTCGGTTTTCTATGTTCTCCGCCAACTACTTGCAGTTTCATCATTTTTTTACTCTCAAAATATCCAGTATCAATGTATTAAGTTTATTGAAGAAATGTTTTTTTTTTGATGGGTGGTCCTTGCAGTCTCGCACTATATACATTTGTTGGTCTAAGGATCTTTTGCTCTCTTATTTTGTCTGAGTATACTTCTCAGAGATTCAACGTTCTTGGAAAGCGTAACTTAATGAGGAAAAATGTGTTCCTGGATTTCAACTACTCATTAACGTGTGACATTAATGTTGATTGGGTGGATTTGTCTTTTTATTCCCGCTGAAATCGTATTTTATATGAGAATCCTTATGCGCGCAATATTTCTCGGTATACACAATGTAACTAATTAATATTATGTAATTTGTGGCAAACACGGCATAGTCTGCTACAAGGAAATGCTACATGAATAAGGTACACTAATTTAACGAGAAATGAGCTCCGAGCAAATATATCTCTCTGCTGCCGGTAGTTCCGTGGAGTTCTTGCTTTACTCTGAAACCAAGTTGCTGTTTGTATTATTAAATGTTTCCATTTAACTGATGAAAGTTGAAAAAAAAAACTATTTCAGCATGGCATCACTCAAGACAGTAAATCAACTGACGGGGGAGGGGGGACAGGGTGATTCAAAAAATCGTATCAATATTTTTGGGGTAGGTAAAGTCGGCCTAGAAATAATACAAAGGTTTCTTCTTAATATGGGGCCGAAAATAAGCATTTACCGAGATACAGGGTGTTGAAGTTATAGTTTCAAAATCAGAAAAAATATAATAACAGAATGTATTAAGATGTTAACTTAAATTTTGATATCTGTAATAATAACGGCATAATCACAGAAAATATCCGTGCCTGATACTACACCAGTGGCGTAGAAATTATGAAATGTTTACCCCTACAGAAGAGAAAAACGTTTTGTACGCCACTGGCCTTTTTGATGATCCCATGGAAATTTTGTTAATACGATTTTTGAACTGCCTAAGCTTAGTAGAACTGGGAAAAGCTTCCTCTTTTAGATTGTTCCATAATCCGGACACTCTCGAGACCAAGGAGCGGTCATATCGGTCAGTTCTGGATGTCCGAAGTTCAACACGGTCAGGATGGGAGACGCACATCGCGCGGCGGCATCATAGAAGAGAGCTCTGAGGAGCAAAGCCCTTTGATGTAACTCTAGAAGAGAGCTAGATCGCCGACGATCCGCCGGTAGGAAAGGGTCTCAAGACTGTCTGTTGGAGAAGAGTCATGATCAGTCGGACCGCCCTCCTCTGGACAGCAACGAGCATAAATAATGTAGTCGGGACAGCGCCCCAAACGTGTGAGCCATACTCGAGGCTATGCCTTACCTGGGCCTTGTACAGAGTGAGAAGGTTATGCGGAGAAGAGTATTCTTAGCCCTAAACAAATAGCCTAGCTTTTTCACAGCAGCTGCCGCCATTGACGAGATGTGTTCGTACCAGATCAGGTCCTCGGTGATCTGGACTACGACCAGCCAAATGAATGGCTCTTTGGCAGAACTCGGACATCCATCGAAACCGGATGAGCGCTAGGACGCTTTCTGTTCGTCAAAGTACAGTACTGCTTTTTGGAAGCATTAAACTGTACAATATTGTTGCCTCCCCAAGCAGTGATAACCTCCAGGTCCCTCGTCAGAGAGGAAGTCATCACTAGTCTTCTTTTTTCCAGCTCAGCGACAGAGATCGGCTTGTCACTCTGAATTTCTGCATGTAGAGTGCTGTCATCAGCGAAGCTGTGGATTGGGTTCATCGTGCAGGAAATGAGGTTGTTGATATGTAAGAGGAACGGTGTCGGAGCCAAGACCGATCCCTAGGGAACACCCGCTTCATGTTGTGGAATGAGGAGGAGAATCCGTCAATTAAGACGGCTATATTGCGGCCAGAGATAAAGTCAGCCACACACCTGCAAAGCTTTTCTGGGAGGCCATAGGATGGAAGTTTGCTCAAGAGGGCAGCGTGCCACAGCTGATCGAACGTGATGTCAAGAGCAACGACATGAGCCTCACCATAAGACTGGATGAGCTTACTTTACAATTGCGTGATGTAAGCTAAAAGGTCCCCTGTGAATCACTGGTGCCGCAAACCATACTGCCTGTCGCTTATTAAGCTGTGACGTTCGAGGTAGTCCAGAAGCTCGCGATTTATGCACATCTCCATCACCTTACTTTT
Organism: Acanthoscelides obtectus; assembly: GCA_963669975.1. NCBI lineage: Eukaryota > Metazoa > Arthropoda > Insecta > Coleoptera > Chrysomelidae > Acanthoscelides > Acanthoscelides obtectus. The sequence continues at coordinate 47,701,055 of CAVLJG010000004.1, forward strand.
AACAGAAAGCAGAGCTATAGGCCTGTAGTTGTAAGGGTTGGTCGTAGATCCTTTTTTTGAATGGGTTGGACATGAGCAAATTTCCAGTTTTCTGGGAAGGTGCCGGATTCGTAAGATATGTGAAAGAGACGCGAAAGAACTGGAGCAGGCTCCGCTGCACACCTCTTCAGTACAATGGCAGGAATCATATCCGGACCAGTAGCTTTGTTGATGCCGAGCGACAAGAGCACTCGTCTTACGGTCTTATTCCTGAATGTTACCTCCCGCATAGTGTAGGGAACCCTTTGAATTGACGGCACTTGGACATTTGGGCATTGGGGGGGACGTCCATGGTGGAGTTGGCAACAAAGATCTGGGCAAGCACTTCCGCCTTGGTCTTTGAGTCGGATGCAATCATTCCGTCCTGACAAGTAAGTGGTGGAAAGCTACTGTGCTTGGCCAGCTTCCAGAAAGACCGACTGCCAATCCGCTGCGACATTAGCCTGTGCCTAATGTTTATATCGTGCTGGTTTTTGGCATTGCGAACCGCTCGACGTCGGCTCGTTTGTTCTCTACAGTGGGGCTTTGTAAGAAGGTACTGTGTGCCTTGATCTTTTGCTGGCGAGCAATGTCACACGATTTGTTAAACCAGCCGTTGGACCCTGGCTTAGTCACTTTCACTGTGTGAGGGATGTATTCCTCTATTCCGACGTGGACAATTTCGGTTATCGCGTCAGTGAAACAGACATCTCTCCAAGGAAAGGTAGAGAAGAAGTCTCTGAGCCTCTCGCAGTCGGCTTGCCGCAATGCTAAATTTTGCGGCGTGTACGAGTTTCTGCTTCCACAGCGGGTTCTGACCGAAACCTAACCTCAACAACACCGTGGTCTGAGTTAACCAGGGGGAACAGGACAGCAGTGCTGTAAGGGACAGGATGCGTGGTCAGAAAGAGATCCAGCATGTGACAAGACGCGGAGGAAAAAAGTAGGGCGCGTCACCAGCTGGGTCAGCCCTAGATTAAGGGCGAAGGCTTCAACTGCACGACCTGCTGCATCGGTCTTGTTTGAGCCCATCCTAAGCTCATTATGGGCATTGGAATCACCGAGAAGAACTACCACTGAAGCGGGGTGATTGATGTTCAGGAAGTCGATCTTGACGGCGAGGTATTCAAGTAGATCATCCCAGTTATGGTCTGAGGGACAGCGATAAAGGCAGCAAATAAATTTGAGGGATGTTTTGGAGTTAAGGCGAAGCCACAGAATATCATTTCGATCTGATTCCAAAGGAACCTCTCTGGAGAAGGAAAGACTGCTGCAGACAAAAGCCACAACTCTCCCGTTCTTTCTCAGATTAGAGTGCACCTCGTAATTTGGGAAGCTAAGATGGTTAATCGGTGCAGACTCTGAGATTTTTGTCTCCGCCAAGAAAAGCTTGGCGGGACGATTGGATTGCAAGTAGTAATGAACAGCATCAATGTTGCTGTTAATTCCGAAGATGTTCGTGAAACAAATTTCATCTTCGATGTTCTTCCCTCGAGCCCACCCTCTACCCGAACATTCCGAGAGTGGAGTGAGTTTACGTCCGGAATTCTTAGTGCTCGAGGGATCCATCATTTTCACCAGCGTGACCTCCGAAATGACGGAAGATACGGGTCGGTTAATGGTGGGAAAGTTGCGTATTTATATATTTTAGAAAATGCATTTGAAAAGTTTTGACGCTTCCAGTATCTCAAGAGGTACACTGAAAAGGGAACGAATTTTCCTAAAATCGTTTATATTTTTTTCTGAGTTTATTTGAGATAGGATTTCAAAATCAACTGCAGATTGACATTGCTACTTTTTTATCTCTGCAAGGTTGCATAAATAGACCATAAATATGATTTTTCTTATCCCCCGCGTCAGCTTCGATTTTTCTTGTGTGCGATTTTTGCATAGTCGAATAGCGTCTAATTCTGATTTTGAGTAAGCCTTGAAATTCTTATATAGACATCTATATTATTACCGCTAATAATGAAGACATCTAAAGCGGTATAATTTAAAAAAAACTGAGAGCTGAGACGTCAGATCGAAATTCTAGTCGTGCCACTGTGTGGAAGAGAAAAAGTGGTACTGTTATTGTGTTTTGAGAAGTATTTGTCACTCCGAGCTCCAGTATAACAAGTGAGTCATATAGCTTATCCCCTTTAATTTTCTTTTTCTAAAAAGCGAGCACATTTTATTTCGAACATAAGGTCTTACATCTCGAGCAACAAGTATTCAACTTTTGCGCATAGTGGATGTCATCTTTTTGTTCAAAGAGTACTGGTCATGCAATGCACGTCCCACCAAAAAGATATGTAGCTTCTTAAAAGAGACCTATCTGAATTCGCAAAGGCTACCAACACTTTTTCTGAGAGTTATAGGGAGAACTACATTCCAAGTCAGTATGTTCTGAAGCCTCAGAAGAATGGCCAACTTCAGAATAAGAGTAACAGGGATATGCACTCTCGAGCTTTAGCTTCACTTAAGAACATCAAGCAAAAGTTTTTTTTCAACTATTGAGCAAAACAAGGAATTTCTGTAATTCTCAAAGCATCACAGCTCAAATTATGATTATTCCGAGTTGAAATACCTTTTATCACATGCTTTCATTTCCTTACGATTAGATACTGAGCTTTGAAACGCCCAGTATGTTAAAATCATTTTTATATACATTATACCTTATTTTGAATATTTTAGCAGTTCCTCCTATGGTTTGAATATACTTGCGAGGAAGAAATTCTTATCAATTTATCGGATTTCAGTCCGCCATGGAGATTCATGAAGATTCAGTCGCAGATGCTATCGCTACTCATATGAAGCCCTGATGAGACCCAGCTACGTATACTGTGCACGAATCTAATGAAAAACTTTGACTAGGTTGTCCATACCTGAAGCATTAACTCAGAGGAGTGGTATTCGAGAGATCGGAGATACACTCAGTTTGGTCAAATTGGCAAGTGGCAAAACGAGTGTTTGCCGAGGTTCGACTCCAATACTGTTTCTGTTCGGTAAGGCTGCACATCCTCGCGGACGACGGCACTAAGAATGTCAAACTGAGGTTTGGAGAGTTGGCGAGAAGAAGGCTGGTAGGGACGAATAAAAAGCGAAAGTTATTACTGGTGTGCTTATTAACGCAACAGTTTTACGGCTTCTAAGCCAAAGTACTGTATTTTAGCCAACAACATGCGTCGTCGAGAATTTAACTTAGCACGAACATGATACGATGAACGATGATGTATCAATAGATACAGCAGCTGGGAAAAAACCTGAGATATCCTCATATAACTATTCATCTTGAAATATCTTTCCCCTTTTCCATTCTGTATAAGTCGAGTGTTGTCCAGCGTAAGAGTATGAATTGTGTATTCAGAGCGGAGACAGATACTGCACGCCTAGCCTCACCAGGAACTTGTATTAAGTGGAAAAGATATTTCAAGATGAAAAGACAAATATACGGATATCTTAGGTTTTTTCCCAGCTGCTGCCTTGGTTGAGGAGACGTATTTGTGATACATTATATTCTCGACCCCTTTTGTTGGCTAAAATATAGTACTGTGGCACTAAAGCCGTAAAATTGTTGAGCTAGCAAACACATCGGTGATAATTTTCGTGTCTTGTGTCAATTGTATCGACACTGGTCTCCTCCTCCCCAGCTCGGTTTGGCCTTCTGAATACCCGCATGCAATTCCTATCATTCGAGAGGATGTAAATCGGTAGCCTTTAAAAAAACAGTATTACACCTGACGCCTGGCGAACACTCGCGTTGCCACTACGGGATGCAAAACAAGTCAGAAAGGTTATAGGACAGCTGTATATCCTAATGTTCTCTTCTGGTTGCATACATCTAAATATGTTACAAGTTGGTCATCCATCACATTCATTCATTAAATCATGCTCCTTTACATGAAATGAAGGAAATAGAAGCAACATTCCACTCGATAGCGACTAGAAGGCGCGTTTCTGAAGGGTATACTAAGATAAATGTTCAGTCGTGAAACATGAGTTTTTAAAAAGAACTGTATTGCTTCGAAGACTACAGGTTAGGAAATGGTGCCGTCTCAGCCATTCATAATATTTGTGTACTTTAGATAGGAATAATATTTGTGCAGTGTGGTAAAAATATAATGATAAAGCTGCCTGTTTGCTTTACAAACGAGGGAAATATCTTCACTACGCTTTCTCAAATACATCTAGAACAAATAACTAAGATACGCCTAAAATTGGATTCATATTAATAAGAGGAATACTTGGTACATTAACTTACTACTGATTAAAATTTGGAAATAGTTGTGTTACATTCATTTTGTTCCAAAACATCAATCCTCGCTAAAATTTTCAAACTAACTCGAAGATTTCCATTTTCTTCGCTACTGTAGATAAATGGTATTAATAGCGATTTAAAATATGTGAACCTAACGCGGAAAGGTAATAGATTTCTATGTACAATTTGGTGAAAAACTTTTTGAATTCGTACGGGAATTAGAAAAGTTATGAAAGGAGGAAGGAATATTGGTGGTAAACTCCAACCACTGTATATCCTGACGTGAATAAAAAACCAGATTACGGAGAAAATGTGGTACTTGATAATGGTAAGCATCAATTAAATCGAGGTAAAAGTAAAACAGTGATGGCGTTCAAAATTTGACCAAAATTTTGCTTGTTGCCTTTATTTTGAACCTTCCTCAGCAGGCTTCTCTCACATCAACGCCCAACGGATAGAATCTTTACTACCAATATGCAGTATTTTAACTGCTTCAGTTTTAAAAATCAATCCATAGTTTACATATGCCACATTTATTCGAACACTGTTGCGTCATGAAAACTCCCCTACATATGCAACGACAAAATGAAAACATCAACCGCTGTGCTCAACTCCCAGATACTTATCTCACCCACATCCACACGTCGACGCTTCATTTATAAAACATAATAAATAATCCCTGGGCTGCGCGCGTGTATTTAAAACAATTATCTCGCCGCTGAACAGGATGGATGTCGTGAATGAAGTGACATAAATTATTATAAATGGAATGGAGTTACTTAGCGGGGAGCGTACGGATATAATGTCTACTGTAGCTTTTGAATTTATTTCATGCTTTGCTTATCGTTTAAGCTGTTTGTTTAGACTGCAACCACTATGAACGCGCGCGGTACCGATGGGTACCATGGGGTTATGGGGGATACAAGAGAAAAGGAAATAGTAAACAGTCTCTAATTGGCCCACTGCCTTGATTGATGAATTAGGACCACCTACTGAGAAAAATATCCACAGTTAGGAAAAATCTTAGAACATAATTTAAACCTGCACTTAATCTGCTCTCTGTCCTCCACTATCATTCTTCGCAAATCTAAGCCGATCAAGTAAAATAATAAAATGTTGAAAAGAATTACTTATATCGATAATGGGGAGCCCGGGTAGCAGAAAGCCTAGCGAGTCTAGCTACTAATCGGTCGACCCGAGGTTTACGGTTTCGAGTATCCGCCTCAGAAATTAATTCTGACCCATGGATGTTGTGTTGTGTGTTGTCTATATCAAGAACAACAGGTATAGTCAACGCCAAACAAAATGGCGTGCACGTCATTACGATAAAAATTCCCCGACCTAATGCCTAGGTTTCTATCACAAACAATTGCTCTATTGCAGTTTCATATTAATGTGATATATAAATTGTAAAGTGGTCATTACTCTCTTATTATGGTTAATAGTCATATAAACATTGTTATTAAAATATCACTTAAGTTGCTTTCTGATAAATTTAGACGCATTAAGCGAAATAAAATGTTTTGCAAACGCTCCAATCACTTATCGACATGTAAACGCACTAAACCGATTTCGCAGCGTTGACACATTGTCACCTTGAAACTTATTTAAACTGGGAACTGACATTTGTATTAATTTTGACACTGAATCAATTTGTGGCATTTCAAATCTTTATAAATCCTTTGGCCCCGCATACTATAAATCAACAACTGTTTGTTTCAAAACAAAATTATTCATTTTACGAGTAGATAAAGGCAATTTTGGTATATAAAGATGCCCAAACAGTTAAATAGTCGGTGTAAGGAACTCGTGGCCTCGTTAATGCACTACTTTGAGCAAGAAAGGGACAACAACGGGCCTTTGTTGCCTTTAAATGCTGTTCAAGAGGTAGGTTACTAATAATTATATGTAATGTATATTAATAATAGTGAAATTTTATTTCATTTTTTGTAGCGTGTTGCTGCTGCTTTAAAAATTAGTTTAAGGACAGTTAGTCGTATTTCCGAGGGTGTGAAAAGTGATGCAAATTTAGAATCGCCCAAGAAAAAGCGGAGTTATATTAAACGTGTAACCAACACAGCGACATTGGATACAAGTGCCATTCGAGAAGTGATCCATAATATGTATCACAAAAGTAAGATCTTATTATAATAACTTATCAGAAATTTGCATTAATTTGTTAACTAAATTATAATGTCATATTACACATGGTTTCAGAAGAACAAGTTACGATACAAACTTTATGGTCTCGATTAAGAGATAGGGCATTATTTGATGGTAGTGCCACGTCTTTAAGGCGGTTGCTTAGAGATCTTGAATTTAAGTGGCTTAAGGACAATCCGCGACGAGGGCTCATGGAACTACCAAGTATAGCTTTGAAAAGGGTGGAATTTCTAAGGCAATACAATCAAGCCAAGGTTGAGGCCTTATACCAGTTTGTCTTCCTCGATGAAACTTGGATATTTCAAAATGGGACCATAGGTCGCTCTTGGCAAAATGGAAACCAAAAAAGCGTGAAAGCTATTAAAACAGATGGTAAAAGGTATGTACTTTTACACAATTTGCACTATAAAATTTAAAACTAATATATTTTAGATACATTATATTACATGCTGGAAATGAAAATGGGTTTATTGAGGGTAGTGAAGCGATATTTTCTTCGAAAACAAAATTGAGCGATTACCATGGAGAGATGAACCAGGACAATTTTTTGAAATGGTTTCAACATCAGTTATTAGAAAAATTGGAGAGTCCATCTATGATTATACTGGATAACGCCCTTTATCACAGCATGATATTGAACAAAGTGCCCAACAATGCATGGACAAAAAAAAATATCCAAGACTGGTTGACAAATCAAAACATACCATTTTTAAACACAATGTTTAAAACAGAGCTATTGAGTATTGTTGCTCGGTACATAATGCTTCTTCATTATATATATTTTGGTCGACAGTTTATATTTCTTTTGTTTATTCCTATTCTTAAAATAACTGCTTTTTTAGAAACAAACCACCTAAAATATACGTGATTGATGAATTGGCGGAACAACATGGGCACAAAGTTCTTCGTCTGCCTCCTTACCATTGTATATTTAACCCTATTGAGTTAATTTGGGGCATAGCAAAAGGTTACTATAACAGACATATTGGTAGAGATGGTAACAGTGAAAAAGACTGTTTGGATATGTGGAACGAGGCTCTACAAACGGTTACCCCAGACATGTGGAAAAATAGTGTTCGACATACTGAGCAAGAAATTTTTAAATGGTATGAAAGAGAACGAATTTTTGATCGACCAGACATCGAACCTTTAATAATCAACTTTGAGAGTGATGAAGATTCAGATTCAGACAGCGCTGAAGAAAGAAACTCCGACTAACTTTATTGTACAGAAAAAGCTTACACCAGTAGCTTACCTAATTTTAGAATGCATTTTTCTGTATGAATTCTGTAAAATAAATACCATGCATAAAATTTGGAGGACCCCATTTGGATTTTTATTCAGTACCTTTAAGCTATCAATTAAATATGGTAGTTTCATAGTGTCATCTGATCAATAATTGTCATACTTAATGATTATGCAAGTACAGATCTATAATTTTATTATACTATTATTTTTGTTCTCATTTGAGGTTAATATTGCTTATAAACCTAGATATGTAAATAATAAATTTTATTATTTTACAAAAAGTTTGGCAACAATGTAAATTTTTCAACACACCCACCTTGATGACGTGCACGCCACTTTGTTTGGCGTTGACTATACATACATTGCTGGAACTGGTTGATTGAGTAAGCAGTTACCAATAGATAGCTTGTGGAGTAGTATATAGTGTTGGTACTAAGGGGTTGGCAAAGAGGCTTGAAGGTGGCCTATAGCCTTTTTCACAAGTAAGTATCCTTTACGGTAGAATGACAACTGGATATCTAGTAATATTTCAAAATTCCCTATATCGGCAAAGGACACATAATTCTGACGGATCCGTCAATGCCAGGTAGACAGGGCCATAGTTTGTTTAAGTTTTTTGTACTCTACAGTTTCATTTTGTACTTGCTGAAAGCTATTTTATTTAGAAAAGTTCATTTACATACAAAAAAGAAAACGCTACAAACAGGTTTTACTAGATTGACACCTGATTCATTGTTGGCAACGTTGCAGGCTAACACAAACATGTCACTTGCTCATCACCTCTTCACCTCAGTAGTCTCGTGAAATAGGGTTTCCTTAGCTGCCAGACCTCTCCACCACCACTACTCCTACTATATCGACAGTGACAAAAATCATTGTATGCCTAGGTGGAACTAGTAGTTGGGACCTCACATTGTGGTATCCGTGGAAAAAATAAACTCATTTAGATTGCATAGGACCCTCTCTCATAATGACCCAACGACAACATTTTTAGATATCCACACATTTAAGCTGTTAAAAATGTACGTACTCTTGTTTGACATCAATAATATGGATCATTTTTGAGAAAAGCCAGGATACTGGTTACACCATTTTGGAAATATAGTAATTCTGATAAAAATTCTTAATTATCAATCCGAAAAGCTCCAGGATATGCATTTTCAGATCACTTGGTTTGATTTTCGGAATTAATCCAGACTTTCTGAGGAGTGGTTGCAGTGTATGAAAATTGAAACAGGAACTCCTTTTATCGAATCGAATTGAAGCAGATTACATTTGTGTGTGTGTGTGTGTGAATTGTACGTTTCTGGTGTTCTTGGCGAATGATTTGTTTTTGATGGACACCATAAAGCACCGCTGTCAAAATTTCATTTCCAGTAACGTCTTTCAGGGGTCTGTATCTGCTTAGGGAAGCTTCGTAGAGGCATTATATCTTTGTGTTCTGGTATGGTGTTGTATTTATGAGAGAGATTCACACGTTATTCTTAGACGCTGTGTATAACAAGGAACAAGTTCCGTCCAGCACACAATTATTCCCGTCACTGACGAATTACGAACTAACTTTTTGAAAACATTTCATTCTATTACTTGATTGCTCTAACTCAAAAACTCCTTTCTTGCTCTGTAATTGGAGATTTGTCGGTTGAGCATTTGTATTTTTTCATAAGTAAATAAATAAAAACTTGACCGTTTCTAGGGTACCTGGACGTAATGGCGTATCATCAATGAGAAAGCAGATCATGCGGAACGAGCAAAAACGTGATTAATTAATCAGGGATGATTGCGGGTAGGCAAGAAGTGCATAGCAGTCCCAGAAGAGCATCTCCTTTTAAAGAAGTGGTATTAAAGCCTCCGGGCTGATTCTTCGGAATATTACTCATTTTTGCAGTATTTATCCAGGAATACTCCAAGAAAAATATATATCACGCTCTCTATAATGTAACCTCTTCAATGGCTTACAAAATGAAATCTGCAATTATATCCTAGTTATGGTATTTACGAAATACGAATATAACGTGTAATCAATAGTATCGCCAAATGTAAATCCCACATAAATTTCTAGTTTTATTGTAGAAGTCATTTAACCAAAATAAGGAAATTTTCCTTAGATCAGTATCGCCTTCCTGTAAGTACGGATAAAATATTATAATGGATCTAAAAGGGAAGCTTAATGAATTTACAGTATCCCTTCCAGCAGTAACAAATAAGTAATAATATCTGTAATGGCTCATAAAACGTAAAATATTGCTATTCTTATAACGTGTAGAAACGCATTGTGGCTTGAGAAGAGTTTTGAGGTCTTTTCACTGCGGAAGTTGCAGTTTTGCAGATCAGCAGTGGAGAAATATTGATTCTGGCATAAAGTGACAATGACACATGTGATGTGGAAAATACATTATATTTTGTACTCATCTTTGTTAACCTGGAAAATGAGCGAAACTGCAGACGAAGAGTAATTAGCACTGCTGGCGTTTCTGCCAGCACGCGGACTTTTTTCGAAGTAGGTGTATAATTGCATGCAAGATATTCCAAACACATGTTCGCTTGCGAGTTCAAACCTGTAGCAAACCAATTACTTCGAAAAGGTTCTCAAGTCTGGTTCATGTCACTCAACACGGCGGCCCTTAGGCCTTATTCGTGTCACACATTCTGTTCCTTTGGGCACATGTTCCCATGTTCTTGGCAGGGTCACTTAGGATCAAAACGGTCTCGCGGTTGTTACTAAATTCGATAGTGCTTGTCGTAAACAGTAGAAGTACTGTGCCATAATAGTGGTTTATTACCTGAAAGGTGAACTATATGCCACTTAGTACTTCCTTGATGCTGCTGTACTGCATGCTAAATAAATTTCTGACAATATTTTCGTGTTTTTAAAGATGCTGGGTTATATATCTGTATTTTCATTAATGGCTTTCGAGCCAGAAATACATTGAACCATGGTAGAATTAATCCAATGTCTTATTATATAGGTTTTGTTGCCTCCTGTACCTAGAGGCCGTTATGATACTTCCAGAGCTGGGTCGCTAGGTGGAGGCAGTTATGTTAATTACTGCTCGGTTTCCTCTAACAGAGGAAATGTCGAAGCGCTTTGGATGTTGACACGACGGCTTTTGATCGACGTAAAATTCAAAGCCTGTGCGACCTCTTTAGTTCCTCTCACGGCAATCGGTGGAGTCTGAAGGGCTGAGACTTTATACGTATATTTCACAGTGGCTTACAACTTCACTGTTCACTGATACTAGATGTCCGCCTCCAGTTCCTGGAGGTTGCTGACACGGTAACGACTGCACTTCTGAATCTAGTAGACGAAGTCGTTAAAGCAAGTGATAAAAAATTAGCATCTACAGTAGTTCCTCTTGATTACTCAACAGCCTTAGACTGTATCGATCATGACCTATTTGCTAAATTGAGATATTGTGGTTTTGATAATAGCTCTGCATCATTTTTCAAATCGTATTTACCTACAAAATCGCAAACAACAGGTCTCGTTAAGTAACACCGTTTCTGCTGTTTCAAACCTTATATGCGGAGTACGACAAGGCTCAATTCTTGGTCCAATTTTATTTTTAATATTCAGATATACATAAATGTATAAGTCATCCACAGGTACAAATTTATGCCAATAATACTCGAATAATCCATAACTTTAATCCAGAAAATTTATAACAGCTATGATACAAATCAACAGTGACCTGGAATCTATTAATCATCAATTAAAAATACATAATTTGAATCCAAATAAATGTACCTACATAACCTCTGCTGGGCTCAACGATAAGATTAAAGAGGATTTCAGTATAGTTATTAATAGTGTTAAACTGAATTTCTATTTTTTATTTTAGGTGTACAACAGCTTCATTTGAGCTAACACGTTAATACTTTAGTCTGTAAAATATGCATATGAATTCGTTCAGTATACAAAGTAACATATTGAAAAAACGGTTAAATAAAAAATTGGTCCTCTCTATCGTTAGATATGAATTTTTAATTTATTTTCCCTGTTTAGATCACATGTTTTTACACATACTCCAAATGATACAAAACATATGCTGTCCAGATACAGGGTGTTTCAGAACTATGGGATCAAACTTGTAGGGGTTATTCAGTATAACAGTGGAAAACATTTGAGTATATGGACCCATATCTGGCCCCTGTGTGTTGATATCTTTAAAAACGATAACAGAGATTGTTTTTTGTAGCTGCATTCCATGTCGCCTTAGTCGTGCTAAAGTATTTGTGAAGTTTGCAGGAATTTAACAAAAATTAATTGTTGCTAATGGAAAACTTTACCAATCAAGAATTAGTGGATATGCATTTGGCATACGGAGCAACAAGCTGCAATGCACGAGCAGCAGCGAGGTTGTATCAAGAATGTTATCCCGAACGACAGCATCCGGGATACAAAAAGTTTATTATTTTATTAAAACCAACATCCATGATATTGGTGTTGCTCGAACCGTAAGAACGGTCGAATTTGAAGAAGAGGTCCTTCAGCGAGTTGCCGACGAACCATCAAGTAGCACACGTCACATTGCTGAGGATATGAATACGAGTAACGCTTCCGTCTGGCGGGTGCTACACGAGCAACAACTTTATCCTTACCACTTCCAGAAAGTTCAAGGATTTACTGCAGCCGATTATCATCCTAGAGTTCAATTTTGTCAATGGCTTCTTCATCAAATCGCTGCACAACCAAAATTTTTACGCTATGTTTTATGGACCGATGAAGCCTATCTCACAAGAGACGGTATTTTTAATAGCAGGAATAGCCACGTTTGGGACAAAGAAAATCCCCATGTAATTTTTCCTAGAAAACATCAGCAACGTTGGTCTGTCAACGTATGGGCAGGCATTGTTGATGATTATTTGATTGGGCCATACCTTCTACCGGAACGGTTAACAGGACCTATTTACCGGCGTTTCTTGGAGGAAGTTCTTCCAGAACTTCTTGAAAATGTTCCATTGAACGATCGACAGCAAATTTGGTTTCAGCAGGATGGAGCGCCGGCTGACTTTGCTGTACAAGTACGTGAATATTTGGCTCAGCGGTTTGGGCGCCGTTGGACTGTCAGAGGTGGAGCAGTTTCTTGGCCTCCTAGGTCACCCGATTTAACGTCGCTAGATTTTTTCCTGTGGGGACATGTGAAGTCTTTGGTTTACGAAGCTCCAGTAGAAATAGAACAAGACTTAATTGGACGAATTACAGCAGCATTTGAAATCATTCAAAACGAATATCAAATTTTTAGTCAAGTCCGTCGAAATCATGTGCGACGTTTAAATCGGTGTATTCAGGTTGGAGGAAGACATTTTGAACAATTGTTGCGATGATATCATGTACAAAAGGCAAAAATTAAATGCAATAAATTCTATTTAGGCAATTCATCGTCTTTCTAAATTTTAACGCGTCTTAGGGCCGTAGTGCCGTAGTGTCACTTTTCCGGATATGGGTCCCTATACTCAAATGTTTTCTACTGTTACACTAGATAACCCCTAGAAGTTTGATCCCTTAGTTCTGAAACACCCTGTATAACCACATATCTAAATAAATTAAGGAGGTGAATTGGTGAAAAGTACCAGTAGCATTCCAACATGATATCAGGATTTTTTCACATAAATTGACATCTCCAGCATACCTTAAGCACAAAATTCATTTTAGATCAAACCTCCATACTTTAAACATAAGAGATCACCTATCTCTAGACATGACTTCTCACTCAACAAGCTTTCTTCATAGAAGTTTTATGTATCAATCAATCGCGAGTTGTATCTCTCTTCCTTTAGAACTTAAACAATTACCGGCACAAAAATTTATGGTAGCACTTAACCAATATTTGTACAATAGTCACATATCTAGGATAATCGGGTTTCTAGTGTAAAGTCAGGTTTGTTTATTTAAATTCTTTCCTTTTAAAATTTTCCAGGATACACGTCTACCAAAGGTTAGGTGTCAGAGTAGCTTTGAGCTAGAAATCGTCTTTTGTAGATAATAGTAATAAGTACGATTATTATTATTTTGTATTCCCGTTGAATACTCAGCTTTATACTGGGTAGGTATGTTGGTCGCTTTATTCGTCTGCATTTAAGAATTCCCCGACTACATGGCATGTATTAAGTATTGCCGCCTTTTGAACTTTTATATAAATGTTCTCGCCTAGTCCGACTAGACGTAGATTTTTCCTCAAATTCTGAGGTACCAAACCTGTGTTAGATATGATTAGAGGGACTATCATTACGCTCTTCGATTGCTGTTTTCGGCTTATCTCATACTTCAGGTCAGTATATTTACGTATTTTCTCCTGGTTGACGTTCAATAAGTTGTTTGTGTTAGGGACTGCTATATCTATTATGAGTGTTTCTTGTGTCTTTTATTGTGTAATACTGCGTCTGGTCTATTATTGTGTATACTTTTATCCGTAAGTATAGAGCGATCGTAGTACAGCTTGAAGCTTTCATTTTTCTATCACAGATTCTGGTGTGTATTTGCAGTATGGTGTGTTAACTTTACGAAGTAATCCATTTTGCTAGACTAGCTAGACTTTGGAAAATGATGTTATGTCTGTGCGAGTAATCGCTCTGAGCTAGTGAGGAGCATCCTCCAGTTATATGCTGTATGTTTTCTCTTTGTATGCGACACATTCGAAACTTATCATCCTTTATTGTTGAGTCGTTTATGATATACTTCTTGTAGTTTTTGGTGTTTATGGCTTGATGTTGGATGGCCAGTATGTAACCAGTAGTTTATGGAAAAAGCTCTCCTACGGTAAGCCATGCGTCCGACGCCGTCAGGTCGACATTTGGACTTTATAGTTCGTAAGTGTGTCTTGCATGTAACGCTTTGATCTCCCATATGTTGTCTCTCGCCTACCGTTGTAATGCATTCATGGGGCTGTTTCTGTGTATCGTGTAAATTGAAAATATTATGCTCTTTGTCAGGGTTGCATATACTGTTGTGTAACCTCGAGTTAGATGTTCGATTATGGAAGTATTCTCGTAACGATGTTATCTGAAAATTGTTCTCTATGACTGTGATTCTACGCCTTCCCATACTTTTTGGTAGCATGAACCTTTCTACACTGGAATTCTTGGGATGCATCTGGTGTTTTGTCATCTCGGTGACAATTATTCTATCCAAATATTGTAACTCTGTTTTTGACCATTTTATAACTCCGAGAGAGTATGGTACCGATGGTATGGCATAGGGGCTAATTAGGTTTGATAATATTATTTGTATTTAGTTTTGTCTTAAGGACGGATCTAAGTCTATCGGTAAACTTATACGTGAGCTGTTTTTTATGGTGGTATGGTCTACTCTACGGGGTTGCTGAACTCCGAGGTAGGTACTTGAAAGTGTCGGTTTTGCCCAAGGCTTAGGTTGTTTCTGATGATCGGTCCTGTCTGATCTGATATTCGTTGTTCGGATACATTCACAGTAAGATATTTTACTTTAAATGCTTGATATAGTGCCTGCCTATATGCCGTACAATCAGTTTCTAATTTAGTAATTATAAAGATCCCACGCATGATGAATTTATTAGCTTTATTATTATTATAATGATTATTATTATTATTATCATTATTATTATTATTATTATTATTATTATTATTATTATTATTATTATTATTATTATAACTTGACACCTAGTGACGGAATAGTCCATCTGCGGAGTGAATTTGTGAATTAATTAGTACAGGGATGTAAAATATAATAAGTTGAAAACTATACCTAGGAATGTTCGCATGTTCGACTCTGGTAAGATGAGAAAAACCAAACTCAATCAACCCAAAGCCCACTATATTGTTTTAGGATAGATATAAATGAGTAGCTCGGGCCGAAGAAAAAAACTACTTCAAACATTTCAAAATGAATAGAGAAATCATTTTAGACTACGCTGTTGGCGATTCCTTCATCTTTTTGTAATTTACCCTACTTTTATCCACCACCTTGTTTTGGCCGTATGGACTGCTGGTGTGGGAATAAACACAAGGAGTTCGGACCAAATTCTAGCTATCTCAGACTCTTAATGAATAATAAAGCTCTCATTAAATGAATGACTTAAGTTTCTTTATACTGTTGATGGAGCAGCTACGACGACAAAGCCGAGGTTTACTGCTCCTATAAAAAAGTTATGGGACATTCTTGCTCCGATTTGCAAATTAGCTGAGATTAAAAAAACTGTAGGTATGTAGGAAGCCTCATCTAGAGAAAGGAATTGTTGTACTTATTAGTTCTTGATAAACAGAGATCGTACTAGAAGCAAAACCCTGGCGGGTCAGTCTCAGAAGCCATATCACCTTTATAGGAAAACTCAGCGAAGCAAAGTGCGTTGGCTTATTAGTAATGTAATTGATCAATCAGACAGTTAGCCTATTAATCGCATAGTGTATAAATCAGTATGAACATTATGTCTGTCTATTATATAAATAAGAAATTATATGGCAAAGATATGTCCTGACTATAAACAGATAGTCCTACACTTTTCCAACAGTTGCTGTATTTGACGAGACGTATTCTAAACGAATGGCTTCTTGGCAAAGTTTGGCTTGAGTTTAGTAGTATCTACTTCTTTGTACTGTGTGTAAAAAATTGGTCCACTCAGCGCGATTGCCTCGATATCTGCTTACACATGTTTACAGCTCAATTCCTTTTATTGCATTCATCCACCGCTTCTACATTTTGCATCGCCTAAGCCAGTTGATAAACATTCTCGTATCGACCGTCAACCCAAACAACCAAACAATGTCGCTCACGGGGTCTTTACGGCCAGATATCAACCGTATTATGTTTCTTCCGGACGTTATAACTGCGTGTTATACAAATATCTTATGGTTACCGGGAACCTAATGACGAAAAAGCTTCTCAGAATAAACGCATAAGCGTTTTTGGCGTTTGTATAGTCTCTTTTGTTAAGTTACTTGTCTTGTGTATCAATGTTAATGCTGAAGGAACATTTTTGTTACGATACTTTCAAAATAAAGTATCGCGGGCTCTGATACGCAAAAGAACGTAACCATATGTTACGACCGAGATACTTTCTATGTACAATATCAAAGAGTAAAAAATTAAGAGCAGCTTTCAAGGAGAACTAAACATAAACAATCATTGGTTGCGCCGTTCCCTAGCTTCAAAATAAATAATGGCAGCAGTCCACGTGGTGTGCATAGCATAGGCAAAGCATAGGCGCTAAAGTACTTCACGATCCTGAGGCATACAGGATCCCACGGGCTGAAAAAAGGGGGTACTACCGGGCGATAAAGTGTAGATTTTGAATAGGCTTTCCAGGAGTCCAACCTTTAAGCCGTTGTACCTAGGGCGGTGAAGTAACTTCTGTGACCGAAATTATTTTTAAATTGACTTATACTTTCTACGCTTAACGACCACGAGAACTATCCGTATTTATTTGTTGCTAGATAGTGGATTCAACAATCGCCAGCCAGAGGGATAAGTTTTATGACATTATGTAGGTTTTCCTACAAGATTTCAGCTTACAACTAACTGTCGTTCACTTCATGCTCACTTGTAACTGGCACTGCACACTAGTAGCTACCTAGTTGACATTTTATCGGTTTTTTTACATAGATGTTTTATTCGTAATAACCCTGCCAGTGATATAGTATTGTTCACCAATTATCGTCATTGGCCGCAATGCCTTATTAAGAAGTAGCGCTTCTCCCCCTAGATAAATAATGAAAACAAACTTTTGTTAACTGCACTTGAACATAGTTTGACATATCTTAGAACAGTTGAGGAACAAGTAATTTTCAGTATAGCTCCTCATGTAGTTCTCGTTCTTAACCCCAATAACCCACGTAATGCAACTATGTTGATGTTAACAAAAGGAAAACGATTCTACAGTCTGCTAAAATCAAAAGTTCTCCAATATTTGTGTAACGAACAAGGTTAAAAATAGCTTCAAAGTAAACTAACCCTAAAATTCTATTCGGGATCTCGTAGCGGAAGGCTTTAGCTTCAAGTAAGGTACGTACCAGCTTCAAAAATAATAATTTTCAACCGGGTTTTTGAGCATTGAGTATGCTTATTTCAGGGTCTTTCAGACACCAAATCGCTTATAATACAGAAAAGGAAAAGTTTTTCAAGAATCCTGTCCAGAATGGTTTGAGAAACCTGAAAAAGAATTGAGAGTAGCGAAAAAAAACAATTTTCTGAGATCCGCCTAAAACGATTGTTTGAAAGATTGTAGTATATTACATGTCATTTGGTAGCTCTTTTTGCGTTAGAATTATAGCGCTCAGTTCCAAATCTTACTTCGTTCAGAATTATACAGAACTTTGTATGTATGCTCAGTAAAAGTAATTTCTTTAACTTGTTTTTTTTGCAACATAATGACTATATTTAGAGCACGCTGTGGCAACAATGACAAGGTTTTATCTTTGTTTTAGTTTACCTTTGTTAAAATGTTATCTCTTAGTTTCTGCGAAGAAAGCAGTTTCTGAGAGCTGATAAGTACAGATATTTTTAGTTATTGCCCTTTCATTTACTACTGTTAAGCATAACAAAGACGTCCAAATTCTTGCCATGTTATCGACTTTGACAAGGGTAGAATTATTGCCTATCGAAATGTTGGTTTGTACTATCACGAAATTGACCGCCGTGTTAATCGGTTAATTGTACTGCAATGACGGTAATGCGTGTGTCGGGTGCGGATAGAAGAAGGTAGAGGAACACAAAGAATGCCAACTGGTCCACCGAGGCGTTCCACAAAACGACAAGAAAGCGCTTCAGACAACTAGTCCTATGAGACTGTTTTGCTACTGCGCGTCAGATCGCTGACCAATGGTTTGGAGAAGAAGATAGACCTGTTACTGTGCGTACACTCTATCGCCGCATTCGAGCCATTGGACTTTTTTCATACCGTCCACGGTTAGTGCTTCCTTTTACTGCGGACCACTGTCTTCAAGGTTTGAACTGGAGCAGAGAACGGCAACATTGGGAGGCAGACTGTGAGAATGCCGTGAATTTGTATTTGCTGTTGAGAGACATATACACAGGACTGTTGGAGTAATGGCTATTGCCTATGGAAGTCGATCACCCCTTCTCTTTGTTCAAGGCAATATGATTGCTGCGCGTTATGTTGATGATGTTCTACAAACCATTTTACTGTCCTATCTAGAGGGCCGTCCACCCGTCCTTTTTCAGCAAAACAACCGAGGTCCCCATAATGCTCATCGTCCTAGGGATTTTCTTTAAGAAGCAGGCGTTAATGTTTTGCCATGACCACCCCGTTCATCGGACTTAAATCCCTTCGAACATGTGTGGGATATGATGGGGGGAGAGCATCCACTTTGCACCATCTGCCGCAGACTTTGCCGCAACTAATCCACGAAGTTCGAGTTGCTTGGAATGAGGTGCCACAACCAGACATCGCTCATATCATTTTGTGGATGCCCAGACGTATGCAGGAGTGTATTCAGCCGCACTTTATTATTTTTTTTCTTATTGCTTGTCAATAAAATTCCGCGTGAATATTATCGTTTCATTCTTGATAAAAGACTACCTTATTGCCAAAAAATCAAGTTGAGGGAATTATTTTTTCTGAGTTTAATACTTCTATGTAACTGAGTATATATGTTACAGTCAAAAACCGTTCTAGTTATAAAGCGTGTTGTACAATTCAAACTAGTGTTAACTAAGTGCCTTTGTTAAAACTACTTCCAACTGGTTACAAGCGTTTCGTCAAACTGTATTATAGGTATCCTACCATGCTACGACAATAATTGTAAGCCTTTGTTGCATTGGGTTTTAGCATGTGCAAAACCCAAACCAAAATCTAAACCAAAGAGCAACCCGTTTCCGCTGTTCTACCACTTAACATGTAAAATAATAGAACTAGAATTAACTGCTGCTTAGAAATGAATGTCAGTTAAAACTAGTTATAAGTAGGAACTTCTAGATTTAACATAGGCTCAAAGTCAAAACTAGTTTCAACTAGGCAAAACGCGTTATAACTGTAATATATATATATATATATATATATATATACATTTGTCTTCGTGGACAAAAACCCCATATCAAGCTATTAACATAAAAAAATCTATAATACTTGAGATTTTTGGCAACGACCGACAAAGGATAATGAGTAGCGTCAACGTAGTTCTTTTCCTAGTTGTCTTGTCATCGTGCTTGTTGTGTTGGTCTACTTCTTATTGATGTGTCATTTGTACCAAAGTATGAAATATGGATATTTTTTATTATAATTATTAACATGTATAACAAGAGTGACAGCGCCGCTTGTCATGATTTTTTTTTCCATTCCAAGTAATAATAAAAAGTATATGGACTTATTTGTCTGATCGGAGCCATAATCAAAAATGTTCATAGTCTATACTTTGGTAATCGCCATAATAGAAGTAAATGATACAACAATAAGGAAGTAAACTAACTCAACAAAAACGATAGTAAGACAAGACGTCTAGAAAAACTACGATGGCGTTTATCATTATTCTTTAACCGAAACTAGCTGTTGTTTACTTGATGTGCGCTCATTGTGTAGATATACGTGTTGCCTAAACGTCATGACGCCTTAACTATCATGGTGATATGATATAACATGTGCTTCAGAGATGGCACTTTTATATGCCTAAGCTGTAAGTTGTGAACAATAGCTGGAAGGAAACTGGTGAAACGGCAGTGCCTAGTGAGGATTTATGTACTAATAATTTGTGTTGATGATAATTCCCTCAGTTTCTTGTGTAAAATACATTTACTTGAAATACATGCTTTATCCTGGAAATTAAATATGCAAATTTGCTAAATTTAAAAATTGAGAGAGATAGAAAAGAAAATCCCTGGTTGATGAAGTATATTACAATACAATACAAATGATATAAGGCACTGCGGAAATGTTTCTACTCTGCTACACATGCAATTTTCTTTCTTTCACATCTTTTTCTCAGAGATATACTCTACATTCTGCAACATACAAAGCATGCTGGCGAAATGATTTGCAGCATGGTCGTTGAGTCATTCCTCCATAGGTGACACTACGGGTGACGCTCACAGCGCTCATAGCGAGCAGATGGAACTATTTGCACACTAGGGGCTATCTAGTCAGCAAGTTGACAGTTTATGTTTTTTTTGACATTTTATCGGTTTTTAACTACCTGCGGGTCACCAAAATGTCAAGTAGTATAGATTTGTTGTTTTACATATTTGTTTACGTTAATAGCTGGAAGTTTTCTCTACAAAGAGTATATATAAATGATCATGTATTTCAACTTGACATTTATTAAAAAACAAAATAGAATTCATTCATTATCATTCAAAAATAAGCAGCTCTAAATCCCTCATGCTTGGCGCACGCTAGGTACCACACAATAGATATAATGTGAGCATATGTAGCAACAGTTCGTCGTCTTGTACAATAAGAATTAAGAATATTATTGTTATCATCATTAATTAATAAGTAACTAGCTGTTACATGTCGAGACTGAATTCAACCACGTAAGAGCCAAGCATTTCCAGGATTCCATAATTGGGTGCTGCGTTGTTCATATTGTGTCAAGATGCTTTGTTTATATCGTCAAGTGGCGAAAAGTGGGCATATTCTTCACTACGCCCAAACACTAAAACAAAGTCTACGTCTGTCTACTAGTATTTCCAACAACTTGAATTATTCGCGTATTTTTCGGTCTGTAGCTTGATGAGAAAAATTTTAAATACAGCTTCCCTGGATATACCTGCTTCGCAATCTAACCGATGGGTGTCTGTATTTCGTATCTAGCTTTCATCTATACACAGATATATTGAAATGAAGCCATTTTCCTAGGAACAAGCACTTTGCCTCCTCCAAAAATGTTATCGTTTCTCTCATGATCATTTATATTCAAGTTTGCCAGTTGCGGTATATTAATTGCACAAAACCTGCCGACGTCATGCTGTTTCGTGTCGGTTCCGCGATTTTATATGCGAAATGTTGCTGTATCTTATTATCATAATTGTTGCTATATGTGGCGCTAATAAATAAGTTGAAATATATGCGGGATTTTTTGTTGTTCGACTTCATGCTCAACAGCTTTAATATTTGCACAAAGGAAATTTCATTATCCGTGCTTACCGTTCAGTTGGTTCACGATTCAATGTGTTTCTGTTTGTCATAAGAAATAAGCGTACTGTTTACAATTGCCGTTTTGCATTTCAATGAACAATCAACAATACGATATAAATGAGCAGATGTTTCAACAGTAGGTGGACAAGTCTTTATATACCATTTTACTTCCCACACGTGTGCCTTTACTTATGAAAGCTTCTTCGAATATGAAGCCGTACTGTTTTTCATTTTGAATGCAGACGAACTAAAATATCGACAGTACGAGGTTTATGCCCTTTCGGGGAACTTTTGAGGGACACGATTTTGTGAGGAATTTTTTTGAGAAAAAAATAACCTTCAGCTATTTCTTTTACTACGTGTCAATCGAGCCACTGCCTAAACTACAATGTCAACTTTCATAGCTTATACGAGGTCTGTAAGTTAAGTGATGAGAATGCCAACGTAACATGCAATCTGGCAACACTGGAGGCGCCGAACTTGGAGGGGAGACAGGGGAACATGTGATCCGCCATCAGTACAAGTTTGAACTAGCTCGAGTCATTTGGTTGTCATTTTTTTTGTGAAACAGTGTTCTAAAAATGAGTGGCATCAATTTCAAGCAACGGTAGACTATCAGGTTTTGCTCCAGACTTGGGCACAGTGCAATGAAGACTCTTGCTAAGCTTCACCAGGCCTACGGAGATAGTGTTTTGTCAGGAACCCAGGCTTATCGGTGGTTCAAGGCATTTACAGAAGGAAGAGAGTCGATTGAACATGAACCACGAAGTGGAAGGCCTTCATCTTCAAACCGATGAAAATATCGACAGAATCCGGGATCTTGTGTGCTTAGATCGTCGATTTACAGTCAGAATGATCGAAGAAGAGTTGAATTTGACTCATACTACCCTTCATCAGATCTAGAACAACTCTGTGTTGGATCACGATAATGCTCCTTGTCATACAGTAATATCAGTAACGAGTTTTTGGCCAGTAAAAGCATTCCTGTGACTCGTCAGCCTCCTCATTGGCCTGACTTGAGTCTCTGTACCTTTTTTTTCTTCCCGTAGTTAAGCAATCACCTCAAGGGAACTCATTTTGGGACAGTAGAAAACATGGAAACGGCTGTAACCGACCAGCTGAAGGCTACTCCTGTATTAATATTCCAGCACTGCTATAAAGAGTGGAAGATTCATCTCCCGCGCTGTGTGGCTCCGAAAGAAGTTCTTGTTGACAATAAAAAATTGTAATGTATATTTTAATAAAAAATTTAAAAAGTCAGTCTCATCACTTAATTTACAGACCTCGAACTGTGTTTCGAATTGGGCTCTCACCATTATTCAGTTTTGCAATCCACTGAAACCATTACCATTTTCGGTAACTGTCTCTTACATACTCTAGGATTTTTTCAGATGCTTTCGTATTAAAATACGATTTTAAGATGAAATATCAACAAGTGTCCAACTTGCGGCTTAAGTCTGATCGACTGGCAATATGAACTACGTCTTTATAATTTGGGCAACAAACAAATCATGTATTACTAGTTCGAATTCGTTGGCGTGGACAGACTGCTGTATCAAAATGGTAGTTTTCTGAGAAACCGTTTAGGAACCCTTTATTTCGTCGCCGTACGCCAATGCTTCCTCATGTGCTTGTTAAATATTAATGTGTATAATGACTCGTATCAGGGTTGATGGATTTTGCAAGATTTCCAAATATGCAAACAAGGCATGGCAATGAACATTCATAAATTCGGGAGTCAAATTAATTTTTTATAGTTGCTGAACTGAAATGCGAAATACATTGGCATATTTATGATGCATATGATTGTTCAGTCAATTTTTTAATACGTATTCATCCACCAGATTGAAAGTAGTCGTTTCTTTATATATACTAGTACTATCATGGCGCTTTTTACTAATTGATTAGTTAGTCTTCTGTGGCAAATTATAACTTGAGATTTCATAAAGGTTCGTCGCTAGATCCTATCAAATAATTATGGATTTGCCTACTGACAAAATTTCAGAAAACATCTTTAGCAGAATATGCTGAAACATTCCTACCAAAGTTCAAACCATCTCATGACAGCTACCGAAAATGTAATGTTGTTAGGATAAAAACACACCTTTGGAAAGGTGCTTTGATAGCCGAAATGCTAGTAAAGTATTTAATTGATAATATATAGTTCATATAACTGTACAAAAACAGATGTATTTGATCGGTACAGACTTCAGGAAAGCTTTTCAATTTTTATTGCTATTTATGCTTTATCCGTCAACATTTTTAGAATATTTTCGCTTTGAAAAAGGCTATCGGCTCAGCTGAATCACTAATTGGTATCGGTCATTCTCAAACACAAGTGATCTTCATTATTAAAAAAAGAGAAAACTACCAATAGAAAAGAAAGCGTTTTCTCCAAACCGCTTTCTACCTACTTATGGTAAGTCAAAAAAAAATTGTAGGCGAAAAGATCGATTCTCAAATGGTGCATTTATAAAGCCATTTCACTCAATCTGAGTGAACCTGTCATACAAAGAAATCTGTCATCCTTACGTTGAGTTAGATTAAATCGAGATGAGCTTAGTGACTTTTTAACCCTAGCCGTCTGGTGTCTCATATAAGGCGCACCACTGATAAGGCAAATGAAGTCGTAATCTGGTCAAGTACTGACAGGCACAGGATTTTGGCTGAGGTGGTAGACTTGATGATGCTGTGCGGAGCGGAACCCATCACAGCAGGTTCACCAACCTATAGTGAAGCAAGTGAGATGTTATTCAAGGTAGGGAAAGACAAAAACAGACCAAGTAGGTTGCCACGGTTGTGCATGTAAATAGGTGCGAATGAACATAAATTATGTATATGTAAAGGGTGGGTGACTGATATCTTTGGTATGAAAACCTAGCGTAACGTTACCCACCATCAAGAAATGTCGCAAGCAGTACCATGGTGGAATGGTACTGGATGACTGAGGTGTTTTAGTGAGTATGGTGCTACTGGAGAGTCTCACACTTCGGGAAAGACTGGCGCTTGGGGCAATACTGTCGAGCTTTTTAGCCTGAGATTGGCAATACAAGTTTTTTCCTGTTCAGTAAAAAGCAACTTATTAAGACGGATAGTCGCAGTGGGTCAAAAGAAAGAACAACGACTAGAAAGGGTTTTTTCAATCCACTTTTCATGTAGTTTTGGGAGCCCCCAAAACTATTCTCAAATGGTAATCTGAAAACATAACTCAAGCCTTATGAAGAAAGCTGACATCTTTAGGCCAAGTTATATTAAGTTTGGTGAGTTAAGTGACTGTATAAGACTGACATAACCTCTATCATGGTTTGTATCAATAATAGTTTGGTGTCATGCAATAAACACTTCCTCTGCGATATTTTAGCTCGATTCCATTACTTCCCCGACTATTGGTATGAGAAACGATAAGCACATAAGCAGAGCTAGTGGGCCGTGTGGAATATAATAATGTTCACATTCATTGGCTGTTATTAATTGAATTTAGCTTATACCAGATTTGTGGAATTTAGAAACTGCATGGCCGTTATTATCAAAGCTATCACAACATCCGCAATACACAAACAGAATAGAATGTAACCTGAAAGCTTGTTGTATTGCGTTCTTTATTTTCCGTACCTATAACTGCATTATGTACCAATGTAGACTCAAAGGCATAGCTATGGTATCGAGGTACCGTGACTGTTCTAAAGCACTTGTAGACATCTTGATCTTCTCAAGATCAGTGGAACTCTTTGGGCCCAAACGGCTTGATGGATTTTCTTCCTTGGCAGCGTGAGTGACAGTGTGTCTTTGGATATACTAAAATTTTATAAAATCCAAATAACGAATTTTTTGTCGAAAATTTCAATTTTAAAGTTTCCATTTTACGGGCTATAGCTTAAGCACTTAAGCAGCTTGACGTATTTTGACAGTGCGAGCAACACAATACTAAAATTTCATAAAGTATAAATTAAAGTTAACTTAAGCCAGATTTCTATTTCAAAGGATACAGTCCAAACAGCTTGATGGATTTTAACATTTGAGGTATCGTCTTGATAACATAGTTGTTTCTTCATTTTTTTTTCAAATACTGAAGTTGAATTGTTTGTATTTTCTAAAATGTATGTCTTTTACTTTATAGGGCTCAGCGCCTGAGGGGTCTTTAAAATTCAGCAAAGTAATTTTCGCAGTGATTTTGAAAAGCAAAACAACATACACGCCAGCCGTTGCTTAAAAAATGGATACCCTATTAAGTATATTTTACTTCTCAAGTGGGAGCCAGGGGTCACATGACACCCCCTTGCCCCCCTAATGGGCTCCAATGGATTATATAATTAAGCATATTGAATCACATTTTCAGTACCCTAGGAAGAAAGAAGTAGTCAGTCACCGATGTTGCAATGAGAAACAAAA
This sequence comes from Acanthoscelides obtectus, assembly GCA_963669975.1. Classification (NCBI taxonomy): domain Eukaryota; kingdom Metazoa; phylum Arthropoda; class Insecta; order Coleoptera; family Chrysomelidae; genus Acanthoscelides; species Acanthoscelides obtectus. The sequence goes on from CAVLJG010000004.1 coordinate 47,727,176, forward strand.
CTCTTATGGGTTTATATGGTAGTGTAAGGGTACAGTGGATTGCCGAAGTGTCATTTATTAATGTGGCTGTACCATTTTAGCACTAAACAATATACAAATACATAATACACACCTATTCCTACCATAGCCGGTCAAGTGACTGGTTGTGGTCGGTAACAAACAATAAACAAAATACAAATAAATTGATATAATAGAAAAAATCATAAAGTCAAATGTTCAAAAACGATTAGATGAAATGCTCAGTTTTAATGCAAAAGCTCATAACCACCCGTTGTCCGGTGAGTACTATGTTTAGTCTTGAATCATTTTATATGAACGACAGATTTTCTCCATGAAAAAAATGAACATAAAATATAGAGGCCACACACTATGTGAATTCAGTCCCAGGTCTGTACGTAGTCATGCCATAAGTTCTGTCCCTCGTTTTCAAACAAGTGTAGACCTGTTAATACTTGTCCGATTGTTTACATTGTGGTGTCAGTTGATTAAGCGCTTTTCGGGTAATTACATATACCTCAGTTTGTATTGATCTCTCGAAGCATAACGATGGAGTGGGGCAAGGCAGAGAACCGTATTGCAGTGATAGCTTTACATAAGTGTAATCACAGTGCTAGTCAGATTTTTGAACTCTTACGCGGCCTTCAAATATCGCGTAAATTTGTGTCTAGGACCATTCAGCGGTACAATGAGACGTCCTCTGTTGATGACAGGCCAAGAAGCGGAAGACCTCGTCAAGTAAGGACTCCAGCAGCCATCAAAGCCGTAAAAGCCAGGATTCAAAGGAATCCACTCCGGAAGCAGAAGATCCTATCCAGGGAAATGAAGATTCCTGTCCGGACGATGTCGCGCATCATTAAACAAGACCTAGGGCTAGGGGCTTACCGGAGACGTACGGGCCAGCGACTTACGGCCACCTTGCGACACATCAGGGCGACAAGATCCAAGAAGCTCTTGGAGAGGTACGCAGCTGGGGGATTCCGAAAGATTTTGTTCACGGATGAGAAAATCTTCACCATAGAAGAAAAATTCAACCGACAAAATGACAAAGTGTATGCAAGGAGTTCACAGGAAGCTTCGGAGATCATTCCGAGAGTTGAGAGAGGCCACCACCCTGCGTCAGTCATGGTTTGGTGGGGGGTGTCCTACGAAGGGGTCACTCAGCTCCATTTCTGTAAACAGGGCGTGAAAACAAAAGCGGCAAACTATCAGAGCGACATACTGGATCCTATCGTCAAGCCTTTAAGTGGTACATTGTTTGCCAACCAACACTGGGTCTACCAGCAGGATTCCGCCCCCGCTCACAAGGCTAAGAGTACGCAGCGCTGGCTGGAAAGCAATGTGCCAGAGTTCATTGCTGCGGAAGATTGGCCCTCCGGGAGTCCGGACCTCAATCCTTTAGACTACAAGTTGTGGGACCTGCTAGAGCAGTTGGCCTGCTCCAAAGCCCACCGTAATATCGAGTCCCTGAAAGCGGATTTGATCCGATCAGCGGCAGCTATTCCTTTGGAAGCTGTGCGTGCAGTGATAGATGAGTGGCCCGCGAGATTGAAGCAGTGTGTGAAGGCCAAGGGGGGACATTTTGAATAAAACTGTTTGATTATGAATTCTAAAAATGTTGTCGAATAAATAATATCTTTCATATAAATATATCTTATTTTGTTTCATTTTTATCATGAGATTATCATGGGACAGAACTTATGGCACGACTACGTAGATAAGTTTTTAAATATAGTACACACTCAGTAAACTTGAATTTCTGTGGCGTTTCAGAAGTGTCCGTGTATTTTAGCATATCCGGTTGTTGCAACTTCTACTGTTACGACGTGGACTTGTTAGCTATTTCGACCATTTCATAACTTAAGCGATAAAGTCGCACCACAGATTAAAACCATTCTAGTGTTCTTTTCTTAATGCATTGGCGCATCTTGGGAAAGAGGCAAACTACGGCGATGGAATTTCTCACATAGCATATGATTAGCAATACTGGTATTGTGCAACATTTTAGCTCTATAGATGGAATGCTTATTGATGATGAGCGAATATTTCAGGGTTTCATTGTTTAAGTCATCTCTTGTTGAAAATATCATCTAAACGTTGCCTTGAAAGTTATCAAAGGCTTTTCCTCTTGAAATCTCTAAGAACATAACAGAATCCCACGTATTATAATGAGAGACCTATAGAGCTATCAGAGGTCCCCGCGAACATGTTTAAAGCTTGCGCCGCCTACATAAATTCTTGGTTAATTAAGAGTGTGCGATTGGGAATACGACACATGTGGCTGGGCACCATGTTGGAACATCTTTTAACCGAAGTGGGGGGTCATGTCAGATATCATTCTGAAAGTCCTTACGAGTAACTTCTAACCTTATGGGAAGCTGTGAAATTTGGGCGATTTTCTGGAATGAAACTCGGCAACCAATAGTCATACCGCTAAACGATTAATATTATTCTCTTCGAACGATCTAACCGAATATCTAATAGTGTTCCAAGATGCCCAGCCGCCGTCTCAAATTGAATATGCTAGAATGTAGTATTCATGCATCATTTCCAGTACATAACTCAGATTGCTCACCCGTCCATTCTGAAAATAAATGTGGGGCCTTTTTGAAAGCAACTTATAAAGATTATGTGTCGTTGATATGTTTCGTGCTCTTAGACAGTCATGCAAGGAAATTTGCTGCTGTGCTCTTCTGCCTTCGTCCATTTTAAGGCAAGGAAAAATAATTCATCCAGTATAACAAAGTTCGATTAATATACCTACCTCTCGTAAAGTCTTAACATGTCTTCACACAATGCTACCGCATTTTTTTTTCGTGCCTGCTCAAGGCAGATAAACTTTAAAATAGTTTCAACATTTCCATTTCAAGTTCAATACTGTACAGAAAATTGATATCGTAGTTTATAGATAAATATGAAGCATCCAGTATTTCCTGAGCATAAAAAAACATGGAAAATAATAATTAAATAACATGACATTAACTAGTATTATCCACCGTGAATGTATTATGTATGTAAGAAGTAAGATCTATAATACGCCACTGGTCCACTGGCATATTTGATAGTAGATAATGTCCAAATAGATAAAAAGTATAAATTCTGACGTTAATGAATTATTGTATGTATATTAGTACATGTTTGCCGACCTGAATGCGGAGTAAGGAATTAATTATGTTTTTTAAATATAACCTGATTTTGTAATATTTGCGGTATGGCAAATTTGTTGGAGCGTAACAATTCAATCTACGGATATGAAATTTAGAAGGTTCTGATAAAAGACAGTTTATACTTTAGAAATAATGTATGTATGGTATTTCAGGATTTATACTGTAGTCAGATTTTTTCTGGTACGACTGCATTCCACAGGCTATGCAGAATATGGTTTTTACATGAATGTAATTTGTGATGTTCAGTGTTACACCAAAGAAATCATGAGGTAGGCAAGGCTGAAAATAAGATATTTACAATAATTGTCGCTCACATAGTAGTCTGGTGTACGATGATACTGATATTGTCATCGAGTAATGAAGACGCAAAATGCCTAACATTTAAGCGCGTTAAAACCATAATTATTGACATCACAAATGTTCACTTTATTATTCTTGTACACCAATAAAACCATCTCCAATATATGCTATGTTTAATGCCTAAAAGAAAGAAAGAAGGTACCTAGATGCAGAATAAGAAGATAAGAATAAGGCGGCAACGCCGTCATCAGTTCGTAAATTAGCGCAGTTCAAATCATCTGAGAAAAAAGTCAGTTACGAACATGTACAATAGAGACATTGAAAGGATTAATATAGTCAAACAGGCCCATACAATTTGCTCATAGATATTATTTCCCCCGCTACCGGTAATTACTCTGTCCATATGGGAACGTTGTCCCTTTTGACATCTGCGCAGTATAGCTGCAGAGAGTTATCGTGCATTACTTGCGTGGTGCGCGAATATGTTGTTTGCACTGCAGCTATGCGCTGCAGTACGGATAGATTAGTCAGCCCTACCGGTGCGCCGGGCGATAGGCTTAGGTAACCGGAGGACCAGGATCAAAAACATTTATCTATCTCATGTACGGAAAAATCTATAATGTGTGAAAAATGCCCAATAGGTGCATATAATTACCGGGATTGAGAGCCTAAAAATATACTGAGATCAAACAAATTTAAACCCTACAATTTTTTCTGAAAATGATCAGGATTCTCTGATACGTCAAAAAACGAAGTTTGAGCGATTTCGTTGTAGGATTTTTCCTCCGCCGCCACTAAACCAATTTTCAAAAACTACAAAGCTTTTTCGTCCTCGGTATAGCAGCAACCTTGTGTGAAAATTTTATCAAAATACTTCTCAAGTTATAGACGGGCCTAGGATTAGACAGACAGACTTAAGATAGACCGACTGACAGATCGACGGAAATGATTGACATGGTTTTTCGAGACATGTCATATAACACCCAAAAAATACAATATATCATTAACGAATTTTTTCGCGATTAGAATACTTCGTCGCCCAGTGTCGTAGGAAGTGAAAAATGTGTGAGCTTCCCTGTATAGAGAAATACGGGCACCTAATGGACGATACCGGAAAACAGTTTTCCTCAAACAACTTTTGAACAGCACTCTCTAGTTCCATGAAATTTTGTTGACGTACTCGTAGTAATCAGTTAGAGCCGTACAGCATGCCGCTTGTGCATATGGTGCCTATTTAATTTGTATTGAAATACTGCTTAGATTGTTACATTTTGAGAGCTAATAAAATAGCGTATAGATTTCATCGCTCGTTTTCAATCTGATTTCGTCATAAGCTAACTAAGTAATGCTAAACCAATCTCTTACGCTCATGAGACCGCTTTGAAGCAAGTATAAATAGAAACGCATATACATACGTAGAAAAGATCATAAAATCGAGAAACATAGCTATAGTATTTGAATTTATATTTGTGATATATTTTACTATGCTGTTTCCTGGATATGAAGAAACATTCATGTAAAGTACACATCGTTTCAGTGTTCAAAATTCCGATTATCGCCAGAGACTCAATGTACTACAAAATATCACTATTTCACGTGTAGAGTCATTAAAGCGAAACAATTTTACTTCCTACGCTACTTGGCGAGGAAGTATAAGACATGTATAACACGATAAACAATGTTTCTCATTTCTGTCTGTCTGTTGGTATGTCGCCCTGACTTACCACACGCCGCCAACAGTAGAAGTAGACGTGGCCGATAGCCACGCTATCCGGCCTCTGGAAGTTCTAACGACAAATGTCCGATGAAATCAACAACCTTCAACCCACAAATTCTTTATCGCAAGAATTTTTTTTTCAAAAATGATCTAGGTCCGCAGAAATGTAAAAAAATGAAGTTTGGGCGATTTTTACTTTTTTTCGTTTTTGGCCTTTTCTTCCCCGCCAATGGGCCGACTTTCAAGAAATTTTTCGCCTTGGCATAGCAGTAACCTTGTGTGAAAATTTCGAGCAGTACTTTCCAAGTTATAGGCGGTCCAAGGAGTTGCGGACAGACCGACAGACAGACCGACAGACAATCCGACGGAAATGAATCACATGGTTTCTCGAGGTGAACATACTATACTTGTATGACATAAGAAAAATAATATCTCATTTTCGAAATTGTTCGTGATTACAATACTTCCTCTCCAGTATGACGTGGCAAGTAAAAAAGCTTTGTAGTGTTTAAAGATCGGTCCACTGGCGGCGGGGTGAAGGGCAAAAAACGGACATAATATAAATAGCTTAAAACTCCTTTTTTACCGGATCCTGATCATTTTTCGAAAAAAAGCTTGCAGCTGTTAAAAATTGAGTGTTGGGGTTGTAGGTGGTGGGGGAGAGCATGTGGGTCATCTGTACTGTTCGTACGGCGAGAGGCTAGATGGCAATTTTGTTTGACTAACATTATCTACTTCCTTTGTTAAACATGTTTGTAGCCAACTGTTTTCTTAGAGTCATTAGCTTGTGCTGAATACAATCCATCATAGACTGATGACAGTATTGCTTAGGAAGTCAGGATAGGTAGTACTAGTTTGCACACACCTTTCATATTTTAACAAAACTCTTTTTCAAAATGGATAGAATAAGATTGTTGGACTGCAAGCGACTTATCTGGCGAAGTATGTCAACAGCAGCAATCTAGTTTTAAAAGCGAAGAGCAGAGAATATCGCCCTTCTGTTGCATAAACTTTCTAGATGTGCACTTTTCGAATGGTTTAACAAAGTTGTTAATGTAATTTTCCGCCCGCCATATTTCATACGCCAACTGGAACACTGAAAACATCCTCGTTACGCTGCTTCAGCTTGGAAAATTAGCATCGTTCGCAGTAGAACTTTTTCCTGCTGTTCGGAAAAGTTACAAGCTCTATTTGAATCAGTTATGATTTACGATTGGAGAACGTTTGCCAGTGGTGCAGTAACTAGTTTTCAGCTACAAGTGTTTCCTGTAAACCTCTTTTTTTCTTTCTGACGTAGCTTTGTTTGTGTAATGGTTTGAAAAACGCCGTAAATAAAAGCTGTCCAGGATAAAAAAAATTGTTGGGCAATTTTTGGCTGCAACTTCTGACTTCTGGAAAAATGTAAAATACTGAAAATTACGCAAATCGGGGTTCGATTATATCTTTTAGAAGACGAATTTCCCAAAAAAGAGTTTCATATCAAAAATGCATTTTGTGTTGCTAAAGATATTGAAATCCCCGCAACAACATGAAATAAAAAAAGGAAACAGTATAATATCATACATAAGTAACTACTGCATAACCCTTTTTTCTCATAACATCCGTATAACGTTTTAATTTAAAATCTCTTTTCTTCCTTCTTTAACAGTCTACAATCTCCAATCTTTACGTATGTATGACTTCCACGAAGTGTTCAATCTAATTGCTTTACAACATTTCAAGAAATGTGGCACTATAAATTCAATACTAAATCCAGAGATTTATCGTATACATTTTATTACACATTTACATTAAAATGGATGCTTCATGAGAGTTAAGTACAAATGACTTTACCCACAAATGTTTTCCAAGCCAACTAATAGTGATCACTTTCCCTAATTTCGTTACTCTCTGAATTATCATTATCATAAAATCAGAAATTTCCTAATTGCTTGACAACAGATCAACAAATGCGGCACTATAAATCAATACAAAATCCATTGTTTTAGTGTATAGAAGTTTGCTCTCTAAATTACCGATCATGCGAAATTAAATAAATACTTGAAGGCAAGGAAAATAATATTGTACAGTATAAAGAATAAGTTTTCAGTGTGTAAGTGATCGACAGCGTCGGTATCTCAAAGGATATCTAACAAAAAAAATTGGTAACAAAAATTTGTGTATCGTTTATACAGGAAACTTACAAACATAAAATATACTTTTTTCAGAAAATTCAAATATATCATTTTGCTTTTCCTCTTCATGAGCTTCACTTTAGTATGACATTTTCGTCAGATTGAATTACTAAATTATTGAGTTATTTGCTGTTTTCCAAAAATTGCACTTTAAAACAAAAATGATACCACATGATTCGTATGATGGGGGTATCTTTTTGTGAACATGACATCATTGCAATGAAGGGTTACAGTCATTTACTAAAAATCCTCTCTTTCCATGAACCAAGTGGATATATTTATTTTGAACTGTATTTTCTGAAAAGCTGTACGTTAATAAAATTTAAACTATTCACTTCCCCATACTTTTATTTTCAGGATGTTATGAGAGGATATGAAATGACACATTTTAGGGTCGAAAGTTATTCTATTGTGACACTAGTTGTGTCTCTGAAAATATATCTTGTGATATTATTTGCCAAAAATTTTTCATGGTGGATATTTTTTTTAGTTATCTTGATGGTTTGTACATAAAAACCCTTTCTTACTATTTTCTCCTCAGATGCACCGATTCTGATTAAACTGGAAAAATGGTGACTGCTTCTTGTTGCTCTGTTGACGAATAATAATGTTCAAAAACAAATCTAATTATAAATATCTCCTTATACTAAAGTACCTATATAACTCTACAGCGCCTTATGATATGCTGCAGTCAAAAATAATATATATATATATATATATATATAGTACGCCCAAAGATAAAAAGTAAAAACATTTTTTTCAAAAATGCAACAGACATCCTGTACTAAAAACTTTAAGCCATTGAGGACATATGTAAAATTTTCTTCAAAATTATCTGAGGAGTCATATACTCGCACGTCATTAATAAGCACCCAGTGCATTTAATGTTTCAAAAACATTGGAACCTTTATAAATGTGTTTAACATTGTAATAACGATCATATTTTCATGTCTAAAAGTGATCTGGAATGTGCACTATATCTCCATTTTAAAATGTATCACAGGGCATAATATGTAACAACCTGCAACCGCGCAAACCTAGATTACATTTTCCATAACTTTTTGGTAGTTTTATTTTCAGGAATATTTTAAATCGCTTTCGTAATATTGTTCTTGAGCTGCTCGACAGTATTTGGTCTGTTGGCATAAACCTTATTTTTCAAAAATCCCCAGAAAAAAGTCAGGAGCCATTAAATCCGGTGACCTTGGTTGCTAGTTGACATCACCTAATCGAGAAATTAAACCTGCCGGAAATATTGTTCGCAAAAGATTCATTGTTTCCCTAGCTGTGTGACAAGTTGCACCGTCCTGCTAGAACCACATGTTTTGCAGGTAACACTGTTGGATTTGAGGAGCCAGTTAGCTTTGCACCATATCACGGTAGCGCTCGCCACCTACACTAAGAGAATTACCTGCAGCGTCTTCAAAGAACCACCGCACCATACTGTGACTTGACGAGGATGTAGTGGTCGTTGATGGATGACACGAGGGTTCTCTAATGCCAAGATTCGACAGTTCTGCTTATTAACAAACCCGTTCATTTCGAAGTGCGCTTCATCGCTCATTATCAGTTGTCGGTAAAAATCGTTATTTTGGGTATCAAGCTGCAATAATGCATGCGTGTATTGTCGGCGACTTTCATAGTCACCAGGCAGTTCTTGGGTTAACTGAATTCTGTATGGCCGCTAATGCAAGTCTTTTTTTAAATAGTGACGTGAGACGAATACCCAGTTCTTGAGAACGATGTCTGATAGGCGTCTCAGAGCGCCCCACTACACTTTCAAGAACCCTGTCGATATTTTCCGGAGTACGAACAATTCGAACACGGCCCGACCTTGGCAAGTCTTTAATTTCACCTGTTTGTTCTAATTTCGCACCAACTGACGAATGGTATTGACACTGGACACATTATTTCGACCAAAATCTTGTAGCTTCCGAATCGTTGCAACAATCGACTCATAATTCAGGTAAAACGTTTTAACAATACGGACGCGTTGTGGGATCGTGCAGCGCTCCATGATGAATTGAACACATGCACTTTAAACGGCTACTTCGGCGCCACCTACTGAAATGCATGTATCAAAAATGGCGCGCAGTTTAAATCAGTCAGTTATCTATTGACCACCCTGTACTTACCATAAATATAACACTAGAAATCCAAATTTGAAACTTATCTATAAGCACTACCAGTTGTTATAAAAAGTCCCCATACTACAACTGTGTCATACTTCACAACAAATGGTCAATAACAATACAAGGAAGCAGTAATTAGATTTTATTTAAGAAGCATGTGAAGAAAATGTTCATGGGACATGCTTTTTACAATCTAAATAATAAACAATAATAATAATAATCGTCTTTATTTAAACTGTACAGTTTCATACAGAGAACCAAGAGTTGCATATGGTGGCGAAGTTTAGCAACACGCTACTCTTACACTTAACCACCCATGAAAAAAAAAAACAAAAGTTGTAAAGTAGCAGATATCAAACAAACAAAAAAAATATACATGTTGCCGCAAGATTTACTACATGTACACAAAGGAAGTAAAGAAACAACATTTAACAATATAGATAGGAGCAATCTAATTAAAACTATGGGTGCAAACAGATATGAGATTTGAGAGCCTTCTTAAAGCAATTTAAGGACATGGATTTGAATTCAGGACTCAAAGCATTATATAACACTGCAGCACTGTACGTGAAAGAATGCTGGAATAAGGCTGTGGAGTGAATATGTGTAGTTATCAAATATGGAAATCTAATATGCCTATCATGAATACTACGCCTAAAGATCAGCTTTTCTCTTAAGTATATAGGTTTTGACATGAGTATTAGTTTATGAATGAAAACAAGGTAATTATATTTGACAATATTTTTTGTTATCATCCAGTTTAATTCAATAAGACTACCAGAAACATGGCCAAAGCACCTTAAACCGCAGATGAACCTAGCACAATTGTTTTGCACAATTTGAATTCGATTTCTAGTAACAACATCGAGACACAGATAATATGTGGAATGTACAAGTCTATAATCTAGTGACATAAACTCTATTAGTTGTAACATTTATTTGCCTTTTCCATTCTTGTTATATCTATAATTATATCATTATTCATAAACACTTTTATGTAATACGGGTGCGGCAGAGAGGATGGACGGTTTTAAAAAAATCATAAAATAGTTAATTTTTACTCGAAAACAAATTTATTGATGGAATCAGGTTCACAAGGAAATAGAATTTGAGACAGTCAAGTGTGGAAAATCACATCAGGCATGTGGTGGCCGAAATCGTTGATGCAGTGCTGAAGGCGTTCTTGGAAGTTCGCGTAGACTCTCTCCAACATCGCTCTCTCAACTTGGGCGACTTCCACGCGAATTTCGCCCTTCAATCCGTCCAGAGTTCGGGGCTTGTTCGCGTATACTCTAGCATTGAGGTGTCCCCATAAGAAAAAATCGCATATGGATAAATCTGGGGACCGAGGAGGCCAATGAACATCGCCAAACCTGGAAATAAGACGACCAGGGAAGAGAAGGCGAATAACGTCCATGGATGCTCGGGCTGTGTGGGCGGTCGCCCCATCCTGCTGGAACCACGCACGTTGGATTGGAATACGTCGCCGCCGTAATTCAGGGAGAAAGAAGTTGGTGATCATGTCGACGTAGCGCTCTGAGTTCACGGTAACATCACGACCATTACCGTCTTCGAAGAAGTAAGGGCCAATGATGCAAGTTTGCGATACAGCCCACCAAACCGTTACTTTTGGGCTGTGCAGCGGTCTTTCGTGTAACTGTTGCGGATTTTCATTAGCCCAATAACGACAATTCTGCTGGTTAACCGTGCTGTTTAGGTGAAAGTGGGCTTCGTCACTCATAAACAAAATGAGGTTCTCATTTTGATCGATCAGTGCTTCCATCTCATGTGCGAAGTTCATTCGTTGTGCATAATCTCCGGGCTGTAACTGTTGCACAATGGCCAATTTGTAGGGGTGAAAGCGGAGATCCATACGCGTTCAACATTTTCAGGAGTTCGAACTGTTCGCGGCGCTCCTCTTGATCTTCTGTTGATCAGTTCACCACGCCTGCGAAGTGATTCAACCCAACGAAGGATGGTGTTTCGAGAGGGAACAGCTCTATTCCGATGAATGTTGAAGTGGCGACGAAACTCACGCTGAACGACGATGACTGACTCATTATTTCGGACGAAACAATTATAGGCGAAAACGCGGTGCTCCACCGTCCAAGGCTCCATAACGACAACTGGTGAAATAATGCTAGGATCTCACGAGTCAAACGGCGGAGAGTACTACCCATCCCAAAAACGTCCGTCCTCTCTGCCGCACCCTGATTACACTTTGACTTCGTATATTTCATATGGATATTTACCATGTTTTTGCCACATGGACACCATTATACCTAGGTAGTCCATAAAGTGATAATGTGATTCTACATTATGACGGCGAATATTTGACATCTGTCGTGTTCCATACAAAGTCATTCAAGTACCCTTTGCACATCAGAAAACTGAGATGTCAGGGGTAGAGATTGTTCTAAAATGACAATTTCACTGGGCTATGTTGCATACTGAAATATGTACATGATTTGATAAGAATGTTTAATATATCAATAAATCCGTTCAACGGCGATAACTTAAAGGGTGAATGCATCTCTTAGCGGAATATAAATAAATAAGGTTCAATGAACTTGAAGGTACACATAAACAGAGCTGCATGCGACCATAACTTGTTTATGATTACGACTAATAAATTCTTTATTATACACAACAATGTTCGTACAGGTAACGTCATGTGACGGAAATTAGAGTCCAGCTCTAGCAATACTAAATTACGTAATGAAATAATACATTTTTAATTCTCGGATTGAATAAAGCAGCTCCAAAAAGAGAAACAATACAAGCATATCAATGTCAAGAATAATCAAAGTTCAAATTCAGAATTTAGTTTATTACCTTTAAAATATTATATCTGATACATAAATCTAATTAGTGATTTGAGCCAAAATTACAAAAATTCGTAACACATAACATTCAATTTACGCCTTATAACGTTAAAAACAGTATCTATTTCTTGTATTGTGAATCAGTTGTGTTTTTATTATAATTATTCTATTTTTGTGTAAGAAACACTAAATTGTAAGATACATAATTAAAATATACTTCTATCTCAAATAGGTTTTACTAACTGGTCGCCGTGAGCTGCGCGGGTTCGAATCCCTTCTCAATATATCTTTTTCTCTTGGCTATGTATGTTGTCATTCTCTTAGACCGTATTTCCCCGATAGATTCCAAGTGACCTTTCCCTCTGTAGCCCCACGGCACCTACAGGTACTTAGCTCTTAGACATGCGTGGAGGCTCAGGAATAAACGAACGAAGTGATAAAACACTTCCTTTAGTTTCTATCTTATTGCGAACTTTGCACTTTATTTTACCTATTTAGGGATACAAGTTGGGACACTGACAGCAAGTCACTACAATAGAGATTATTATATTTCCTTTGCGTATCACGTAAACTACTCTGAGCGTCGAGATTAGCCCCTACTAATTTGGGAGTTCCTCTATACGTATACTTTAATATGTTTTGTAGTTTTGCTGCTGATGAACGGTGGCTTATGAAGGAAACACCCGCTCAATGGAATGCGTGTTTATTCTCGAAGATTGTACAAGTGACGTCTCTGTCATTAATTGCAATGGCGTCATATCGGCCTCGCATGCCCTTGAAGTGGAAAGAAATATTAATACACACATGGAGGAAAGTTTTGAGGCGTAAACATACCCCCAACCTTGAAAGGATCAACTTTCAACATACGAAAAGGAAATACATTTACAATAATATCTGAATAATGATAATAATGTCCAATCGTGAAATAAATATAAAGGTTAAAAGTCACATAGCAGTTTATACATCACCAACTTCACAATCGGCTGTCTGCACTGGTTCAGTTTCTATTTGCAACACACAAAATTTCGTAACTGCACGCTTCACTGCACCAGAAGATGTCTGCACAGTAGCAACTCGAGCCTTGCCGTCTTCTCCGGGATGAAAGGTAGAAACCCTTCCAAGTTTCCAATGCACAGGAGTTAGGTTATCGTACCGCAGCACTACTAGTGAACCAAGTTGAAGATGGTCTTGATGTGTTCTCCATTTGGTACGTTGCTGTAACTCGGTTAGGTATTCATGAGACCAGCGTTTCCAAAAGTGTTACTGTAATTGCTGTAGCAACTGATACCTGGGTAGCCTTGTTATCGGTATCTTGCTGAGGTGTCGATCGGGCAACGCAGTAGCTGGACGCCCAAGGAGGACATGGGATGGCGTTAAGACCAAAAGGTCATGAGGAGAACAGGACATAGGAACAATAGGCCTTGAATTTAAAACTACTTCTGTTTGTGTAAGCACGGTGTAAAATTCTTCAAATGTTAGATTTGACAAGCCAAGGATGCGGCGCAGATGTTTCTTCGCAGATTTTACCCCTGCTTTCCAGATGCCTTCCATGTGAGGAGAAAATGCCGGTATGAATTTCCAGTTTACACCGGTATTGCATATCCTTTCTTCTAAGTAAAATTTGTTTTGGGCAAGGAAAGACGCGAGGTGGCGCAGTTCCGCTTCAGCCCCTCTGAAATTCGAGCCATAGTCGCACCAAATTTCCAGTGGTTTTACACGGAGGGCGGTAAACCGACCAACGAAAGCTTCTGTGGTCAAGCTACTGACAAGTTCCAAACGAATAGCCTTTGTGGCAAAGCAAACGAATAAAGCTATGTAGGCCTTGGTCAGTTTCACACCTCGACCGGGTTTATCTTTGATCGTGGCAGGACCCGCGTAATCTACTCCGGCAGTATGAAACGCTGGAGCTGGAGTGACACGCGCTTTGGGAAGTGTTCCCATTATAGGCGAAGTAATTGAAGGGTTACAACGAAAGCATTTGATGCAATGATTTGTCTGGCAAGATTTCTACCGCCAGTGATCCAGAATTTTTTCCGTAATGAGTTTGCTGTGGTCCGGTATGTAGTAGCCCTTTGTGCTCGCACTCACACAACAACTTTGATAAGTAGTGTTTACCAGAAAGAATGGCGGGGTGTTTAAATGTAAAGCAAGAATTTGAATTTTGAATTCTTCCCGCGACACGAATTACACCTTTATCATCCATGAAGGGATTCATTGAAAGCAATGTTGAAGAATTAGGTAACGATTTACCCCGTTTCAAAGCCAAGTAATCATCTTGACATGATTGCCTTTAGGACGTCATTGTCAAGTAAGTACAGGCGGTTGAAAGCTCTGACGCCGTAAGTGCTCCGATTGATCGGTCTTTCTCAGGTAGTTTACAGTTTGAAGTGTACCTAAGTACATACGCTGTCACGCGCGAAGTCTTGAAAAACTAGAATAAGATGAAACATTAAGAACGTCGGGCACATATGTAGCAGGAAATGATACGAACTGTTTCTTTAATTCGGGCAACTCACCCTCGAGCTTATGTTGAGCTATGCGCCACTTGTCGCATCCTCGTGATAGTCGAGCTGGTCCGTTCCACCAAAGTGGATCGGTTAGAAGGTAAGTAGGCGATGCGCCACGGGAAAGCAAGTCCGCTGGGTTTTCACTAGATTTTATGTAATGCCAACTTTCTGCCTGTGTTTGCGTCTGGATTTGTGCTACCTGTTTTGAACGACGGATTGAACAGTCTGTTAGGCTCGGTTTTTATCCAGGCTAGAGTCAGACTAAAGGAAGGTAGCATCAAAGGGAATACTCATTGATTGTTTTACCTTTACAACAAGTTGAGTAAGCAAGAAGGTCCCGCATAGCTCCAGCTTCGGAATAGTCAAGGACTTTAGAGGGCTAACCTTGGATTTGGCTGTGAGCAAATGTACGGTAATCTCGCCACAAGAAGAGATGGTGCGAATATAAAGGCATGCACCGTAGGCCTCTACCGGAGCATCCGATAAACCGTGCACTTCAATTTTAGATGTATTTAGACATAAGACATGCCTCGGAATTTCGAGGATGTTGAGAACAGGAAGTTGTTCTCTAAATCGACGCCAACGACTATCGATATTGTTAGGCAGTGATTCATCCAATGAAGTTTCAAGGACCATAATTGTTGGAGAAGGATTTTTTGCCAATGATGATGCATGGCCCAAGAAGACCTAAGCGGTCGAAGATTTGAGCAATGTCAGAAAGAATAGAGCATTTGGTTATGGCTCTTGGATTGGAAGATGGTTCGGCTATGCTGTACATGAGGTGATCTGAAGAGCATGACCAGAAAACACCTAGGATCTTTGCACGTTGATCTGAACCTATGTTTATGATGGTTTCGGAATTATTAAATTGGACATGATCTAAGACTTGCTTGCTGTTTGAAGCCCATTTTTGATGCTCAAAGCAGCCAGCAGAAAGAATGGAGGTGAGCTCGTCACATATCTTTACTGCCTCTTCTTCGGATTGACAGCTAGAAAGAATATCGTCCATATAAAAATCCTTTGATAAGATATGAGCTGAATGTGGGAAAGTGAATGGTTTGCAGATGATATTGGGTTTCATCTATCCTGATCTGTCTGAACATTTTGACCAAGTTTTGAGGCGTAAACAAATAATGTGCCATTTTAACTAGAAATGAGCCAAAGGATGTTTTTCCATAGACCGGATGACGCCTAAAATCGCTCGCATAATCGTCGTCCATCGTCCCGAAAGAAGTTCTCCGAAAACCCACCCAGAACTGTTAACACACCGGTTAATTGTTATACATGTGCATTGTTTATGGATCTGAAATGCGAGGAATGCTGGCTTTTGCGTTTTCGAAGAACTTTTGGTGTTTTTAGTACATCTAAAAACGACACCTTATGCTCGCTTATCGCTTTGGAGGGCTGGACGTCCTTTTGAGACGGTATTGGCTACCCCAGACATTCTTGGCTTTGCTGGTTTTGCGCGGTGCCATCTTAAAATTGGAATGACGGGTTTGCGCAATCTCAGCATGTTACAGGAGCTTTCAGGCTATTGTAATGACACACTGGATACCAGTAAGAAAATGAAATGAAAAAACAAACGAAGTATCGCCGGGAAGACAGGTAAATTAAATATATTATCAAAAAAGTGTCACTTGTAAATAAGTAAATGAATAATGTTTATTGCGCAACAGCTAATGAAAACATACAAATAGCAGGTGATTGTATCTAAAGGAAAAAACAAACAAGAAAAAGAAGCAAAAAAACAGATTTCACTCAAGTGAGAAGCATCATAGATTGTTTGAGGAATTTCTAGCTACTCTCAGAATGCTGTTCAAACTGTCAGCATATATACGAGTATTACAATAATTAGATATGTCATTAACAGTTTCACACATTACACAACATATGTGGGTGCTTTCAAAAATAAATTTTGCGAGCCTTGTCACAATAAAAGCTCTCAATTGTATGAGTTCGAACAGATGTGACATTAAAATTTAGTTGAGTCAAAATCTCATTAGCATCAATTTGATTGTGTAACAGCTGATGCAAGAAAGACTGCTTTTGAAACCTAGAAAATAACAAACTTCCAGATACATCCTGCTCAGGATATGCACCGTCAACCTTAAAAGATAAAAATTTGAGAAACTTCTTCTGAACATGCTCAAGAGAATCAATACAGCAGTTGAAAATTGGGTTCCAAATTAAAGATGCATATTCCAATTCCGATCTAATATATGCAGAATACAAAACCAACAGTGACTCTGGGCGGCTGAAGCTTCTGCAGTTTATCACCATAAAACCGTACGCCCGTGAAGCTCCACTCACCTTTTGAGCTATATGGAGTGGATAATTAAGTTTGTGGCCAAAAACTACACCCAAAGCCTTAATTGAGTCACAATGCCTTATGTAAACGACCTTGTAATTAAATTTACAAACAGACAATCAGCCTCAGAATCAAGAATCCTGAATAATTTCAAATCATCCGCAAACAGGAGTTTATTACAACTTAAATATTGCGCAATTTTGTCAATACGTAAGGTAAACAATAAATGACCAACGTTTGGATCAAAACGTCGTAGAATAAAGAGTAATTTTGCACGTATGTAGAGTCGGCCAGACAAACATGGAGGATTAGCAAATATATTGTTTGAACTCATGGGTTTCAGTAATCAACGAGCTATCGTCACAGAAACATTTGTAATATGTTAGGTAGCTTATCTTTCATGGAACCTTCAAACGAGCAACATTTTTGTTGCAATATTTGGCAACTATAGTCCAGCCATTATTAACATTTTGCAGCTTATATTATATTGGCTACTGATCTCGGCGATATCAGCAATATTCTCTGCAATGTGTAGACATATATTCTTTTCAGAATTGCCCATCATAATTGCTTCAAAAGCAGGCAAGAATGACCGACAAAATTGTACGTATCACAGCAGCTTACTATATATATATATATATATATATATATATAACTTGAGACGTGGTCATTGTCGTCTAGACCAGTTAGGTGAAAAATTAAAGCTTCCGCCTTTTGTTGGGTACTTCGACAAAATTTAAGCAAAGAGGACTCCTTATACTTTTTTTAATTTACTGTAGCTTTCAATGGACTTTGCCATCATCATCAGGAGAGTAGTATGTGAGGATGTTGCTAATTGTTGTTTACGTTCAGGATGAGGGAAACTTCCAGTAACATGGTGAAAGCTGGATAGATGGTACAATGGTCAAAATTATATAAAATACACACAAATGTGTGACAAGAACAAGTTAAAAACAGATTAAAAATTTTTTAGAACATGAAAGCATTACATCGTGAAGTCACTTGATGATTGCACAAAATGATGGTCATGGAATAGTACCCAACAAAAGGCGGAAGCTTTAATTTTTCACCTATATATATATATATATATATATATATATATATATATATATATATATATACAATTAATTGTTAATTGGGAAATTGGCAAATCTCTTAGGCTCAAGTTGACTCTTTTGACGATAAAATTAAGCTTTCGGCATTCTCTATGGAGCCTTCATCAGGATTCTGAAAACACAATTGTGATGCTAGCAAAGAAAACAGGACAGATTTAAATTGTCAGGCAACTTTCTTGTCGGTGAGGGGGTGAGGTTGCAGCCACAAGGTGTTTCAAAACGAACGTAGAGAAGATCGAACTTATAATCAGTATAAGAACAAAAGGACGGGGACATTGGGCTTGTTGAAAAACAACAGATACCTTCGTTAAATGTTAAAAATATCAATCCACCCGAACAAGTTAAAAATATTACACGTGAAACGACATTTTGTTGAAACAATCGGAATGCAGTCTCTAACCTTCTGCTTCCGCTACACGTGGAGAGGGGGACGGCACGGAAAGATAAAGCATCGACAGATGGCAAGTGATTGACGCGACGGACCGTGGAACTGTAAACCTCCCTGTCCAGCTTTGGGTATGAAGTATACGAGGGACGCTCGGTAAACCTCCACCCAAAATTACTAAAATGCTGAATTAACTTGTTTTGGAAAAAAAATGAATGTGTAGTTCATGCATTCTTACACTCATATGAACTACACATTATTTTTCCAAAACAAGTTAATTCAGCATTTTAGTAATTTTGGGTGGAGGTTTACCGAGCGTTTCTCGTTTACTTCATACCCAAAGCTGGACAGGGAGGTTTACAGTTCTACTGTCCGTCGCGTCAATCACTTGTCATCTGTCGATGCTTTATCTGTCCGTGCCGTCCCCCTCTCCACGTGTAGCGGAAGCAGAAGGTTAGAGACTGCATTCCGATTGTTTCAACAAAATGTCGTCTCACGTGTAATATTTTTAACTTGTTTGGGTGTATTGATATTTTTTAATTTTTAACGAAGGTATCTGTCGTTTTTCAACAAGCCCAATGTCCCCGTCCTTTTGTTGTTTTTATACTGATCACAAGTTCGATCTTCTCTACGTTCGTTCTGAAACACCTTGTGGCTGCAACCTCACCGACGAGTAAGTTGTCTAACATTTTAAATCTGTCCTGTTTTCTTTGCTAGCATCACAATTGTGATTTCAGAATCCTGATGAAGGCTCCATAGAGAATGCCGAAAGCTTGATTTTATCGTCAAAAGAGTCAACTTAAGCCTAAAAGTTGTGCCAATTTCCCAATTAACAAGTAACTGTATTTTGTACCCAACTGGTCGTTGGCTTTGGCAATGACTACTGCTCATATATATATATATATATATATATATATATATATATATATATATATATATATATATATATATATATATATATATTATTCACATTAAATAGAATTCCGATAGTTCGGCAATCTGACAGCAATATATGAAAATAAGTCGGAAATGTCAAATGTGTGTAGCAATATAGTCAGGCTATACTAAAAATATTGTTGTATCCATATGGTGTTGGGTACTCTATTGCACTTAGATAAAGCAGTAAACACATTGCCTGTTTAGAGGCTTCATTAGAGAAGATGAATATGACCTTTATTATGGGTAGAATCTTGACCGAACAGTTCCATTAGCCTTCATCACTCGATGATGTGTGACAACTAAGATGAGAGAATACACACTGAAGAAATTCCCTGTTAAATCGTTATCAAAGCGTATGTTGGCGCATAAATCCGAACACTGACATATCCGATTATTATGTGCATGTTGTACCTTATTCGATATACATATGAGCACGTTTGCATGCAACAGAACATGCCATGGAAATGAATAATGCAGGGTATCACTTACTATCACTCTTAGTTTAGACTGACTTTATGCTTGTTCTTTATTAGTTCATAGTGGCTTACGTCTAATGGAATAAAGGGGCGTACATTGGAGAAGGGGGAAGGTATCGTATGTGTTTTATGCATTTGTCAAATTTCTCTGTTTAGTAGCATGATATCATCAAACGTATGATTTGTGGAGCGGCAAGTGTTTTTACTAAACAAATAAATTCAGAAAATGTGTAACATTATATGTCAAAAACTATAATATACATATACAATAACCATCCAAATAAACTGGTTATTTTATTTATAGATAAACTAACGGATAAAATCTAAGAAAATTCGTGTAAATACTGCTTGATCTGAAATATTAGCAAAAATTTACCCTATTATAAATAAAATTAAATTGATTTACAGTTTAAGCTGACAACGTACGTAAAAATATACAGGGTGTCCTAGACGTTGCGAAATTCGTTTTTTTTTTAGCAACAACTACGTTTGAAATTATAAAGTTAATGTGTGCTAAAATAGCAGCGAAAACATAAGCGAAAGAATTTAAAGAGAAGTACTTACTGTTCGCTAAAAAAAATTCAAGAACTGCTCTGTCACGTGTGCTGTTCGTAAATACTTCTTAAATTTGTCGCCGTTCGATTCAAAAACACAGGCTTCTTAATTTCTACCTAAATTTGCAACATTTGAGCTATGCCTTCTATTGCTTGTACGTCGATGGCCAGAACAACGATTTGAATACACTCGGGAGGTATCAGTAGCATCTAGAAGAAGCGTAGATTAATATCAAATCTATAAATTCGTTGTTGCTATAGGAATTGGCCTGATTTGGATTCAGACACACATCGTACCTTTTCACGTAACATGCAAGGTTGGGCTGAACCATTCCGTTTTTTTAGCAACGTCAAGGCTTTAGTGTATGTGCTACTTGGATATTTGCTTATCATTCCTTAGCCTATACGTTCTGTAAAGAAAGGTCCCAACTCAAACTGTGTACTGTATTCTTTGAATTACCTGAGTAGCAAATAATCTGGAGTACTTTAAGCTATCAGTACGTCGTATGTCTAACTTAGGTGTCGTATAGTGACGAGAGTTTTACCTAGAAGCGCATTAATTGGGCTTGCGCAAAAGCCAGGTGTAATCGATTGTGTGAAATTTGGATAAGGAATCGATGGTTTTAAAATGAAAAAACGTCTCTGTATGGCTTCGAGCTGAGTGACAGTGGATGAATCAAGCCATTGACGCATATTCAATAAAATAATGAATAAAAGAGTAATAAGGTATGTTTGGCGTGTACATATCGTCGAAATGTCTACAGTTTCGAAAAATAAAACCGAATGCTCTACTTGTTTTGTTTTTGTCAAAAGTAACCCAAGATGTGTTATGCGCGACAGCATAGCTAACCTAACATCAATTCCATAATCCTATATAAAATTAGTATATCAGTAACCATAGCTAATGACAAAATACTTGTTTGAACCTATTTGAGTTTATTTTGTTTTGCTCATTCACATGATGTTACTGGATATGATCGCAGCTTATGACAATCACTCAAATCCCCAATTTTACAAAGAACTTTGTTTAGTGTAGAACTCACATGATGTAGTAGTGATGGGAAGGCAAAGAGCAGCAACTAAAAAACCATCTACTAGTAACTGATTAATGAATCAACCAGTTTCAGCGATGCGATCTACCTATCTTGACGTTGCACCGGTTTGGTGCGTAATGTAGACAGCACATCCATGGCTCAAAACCAACTTTAGTGGTGGAGCCTCGAACACGCGAGCCTTCCGGTCGACCGATTAACAGCTCGACGTGACGGTTGCCCAGCCCCCCAGAGCTCACGCCATAAAGTAATGGTGGATTCGGTGGCATACAAATATACAGGATG